>JAJPUD010012474.1:22154-47416 GCA_023553655.1 Myrmecobius fasciatus | reverse complement strand
GTTGGTTTTTTCATAAAACCAACTCTTACTTTTATTTATTAATTCAATAGTTTTCTTATTTTCAATTTTATTGATCTCCCCTTTAATTTTCAGAATTTCCAATTTAGTATTTAATTGAGGGTTTGTAATTTGGTCTTTTTCTAGCTTTTTTAATTGTAAGCCCAGTTCATTAATCTTCTCCTTCTCTGTTTTACGCAAGTAAGCATCTAGAGATATAAAATTACCCCTTATAACCGCTTTAGCCGAGTCCCACAAATTTTGGTATGTTGTCTCATTGTTGTCATTCTCCTGGATGAAATTTTCGATTGTGTCTATAATTTGCTCTTTCACCCATTCGTTCTTCAGGATTAGATTATTTAATTTCCAAATAACTTGTGGCCTATTTTCTCCTGGCCTTATATTACATGTGAGTTTTATTGCATCATGATCTGAGAAGGATGCATTTACTATTTCTGCTTTTCTGCAATTGATTTTGAGGTTTTTATGCCCTAACACATGATCAATTTTTGTATAAGTTCCATGAACCCCTGAGAAAAAAGTATACTCCCTTCTATCACCATTCAATTTCCTCCAGAGATCTATCATACCTAACTTTTCTAGCCTTTTGTTAACCTCCCTAACTTCTTTCTTATTTATTTTGGAATTTGATTTATCTAATTCTGAGAGAGCAAGGTTGAGATCTCCCACTAGTATAGTATTACTGTCTATTTCTCCTTGCATCTCTCTTAACTTCTCCTCTAGGAATTTGGATGCTATTCCACTTGGTGCATATATGTTAAGTATTGATACTGCTTCATTGTCTATGGAACCCTTTAGTAAAATGTAGTTTCCTTCCTTATCTCTTTTAATTAGATCTATTTTTGTTTTTACTTGATCCGAGATAAGGATTGCTACCCCTGCCTTTCTTTGTTCACCTGAAGCATAGAAGATTCTGCTCCAGCCCTTTACCTTCACTCTGTATGTATCTCTATGTTTTAGATGTGTTTCTTGTAAACAACATATTGTAGGATTCTGGCTTTTAATCCAGTCTGCTACCCGCTTCCGTTTTATGGGAGAGTTCATCCCGTTCACATTCACAGTTAAAATAATTATATCTGTATTCCCTGCCATCTTATTTACCCAGAGTTATGATTTTCTCTTCCCTTTCCCTTCTCTCCCTTCCCCCCTCCCCAGTACTTTGCTCTTGAAGACCACCTCCCACCAATAATCCTCCTCCCTTTAGAGTCCCTCCCTCCCCTTTATACCTTTCCCCTAATCCTTCTATTAGTTTATCCCTTTCCTTTTCTCCCCTCCCTCCTACCTTCCCACAAGGAGGGTCAGTGCTTTCTTTGAAGCCAAATGTATCTGACTCTCTTAGAGTCCAATCTAATGAGAGTAAGGTTTACACAAAACTCGTCACCTTCCCTTCTTCCCCTCAATTATATTAGATCTTCTATGTCTTTTTATGAGATTTTGCCTTATTTTACCTCCTATATTTTTACTTTATTTTGCCTCCTTTTCCCCCCTCCCCCCTTTTTCTTTTTCAGTATGGTATCCCTTCTACCTCTAATTTCTTTTCCATTATTATCAAAGAAAAATCAAATTATACTGCCATTCTTTAAAGGATACCTATAGTAGGAATATAGTTCTCAAGAGTTTTCCTTTTTACCTTTTTATGTTTCTCTTGAGTTCTCTATTTGGAGGTCAAATTTTTTGTTCAGATCAGGTCTTTTCATTAGAAATAGGTGAAATTCTCCTGTATTATTGAATGACCATCTTCTTCCCTGGAAGAAGATGCTCATTCTAGCTGGATAACTTATTCTTGGCTGTAATCCAAGTTCTTTTGCCTTTCGGAATATCTGGTTCCAGGCCCTTCGATCCTTCAATGTGGAAGCTGACAGATCCTGTGTAATTCTAATGACAGTTCCTCGGTATTTGAACTGTTTCTTTCTAGCTGCTTGCAATATCTTTTCCTTGGTGCGATAGTCCTGAAATTTGGCCACGATATTCCTTGGGGTTTTAATTTTGGGGTCTCTTTCTGGAGGTGATCGGTGAATTCTTTCAATGCCAATTTTGCCTTCTGATTCTAAAACATCAGGGCAATTCTCTTTCATGATTTCCTGGAGGATAGCATCCAGGTTCTTTTTTTCATCGTGGCTTTCAGGGAGTCCGATAATCCTTAAATTGTCTCTCCTGGATCTGTTTTCCAAGTCAGTTGTTTTTCCTAGGAGATATTTCATATTTTCTTCTATTTTTTCATTTTTTTGTTTTTGTTTAACTGATTCTTGAAGTCTTATTGAGTCATTTACTTCTATTTGTTCAATTTTAATTTTTAGAGTATTATTTCCTTCAGTTATCTTTTTTAGCTCCTTTTGTAGCTGGCCAATTGAATTTCTGGATTCAATGCATTCTTTTTCCATTTTGCCAGTTTTATTTTTCAGTGAATTGTTGTCTTTTTCCAGTTCACCAATTTTGTTTTTCAGTGAATTGTTGTCTTTTTCCAATTCACCAATTTTGTTTTTCAGTTCACCATTTTTATTTTCCAGTGAATTGGTGATTTTTTCCAATTCACCAATTTTGTTTTTCAGTGAACTGTTTTCTTTTTCCAATTCACCAGTCCTATTTTCCAGTTTTTGATATTTCTGTTGCCCTGATCTCAATTTTTTTCCCCATTCTTCTTCTAGCTCTCTTTTGAGATTCTTAATGCAATCATCCAGGTAAGCCTTCTGAAAGGGAGACCAACTTAAGTCTGCCTTTGTGGCTTCATCTGGGATTGTTTTCATAATGTCAGGATCTGGGGACTGTTCTATTTTTTCTCCGTAAAAGCGTTCTATGGTGAGAGCTCTCTTCTGCTTCTTGCTCATGATTTAAAGTTGGGATATTGGTCAAAAGCCGAGAAAACTGCAACAATTTATATTTGCCCTGGGGCAGTTTGCCGAGTTGACTTCCGGTCTGAGGCTGGTTGGGCTAGATTTGCACCAGGACCACGTTTTCAGCTTTTCTCAATCCACCCCCTTCCAAAGGCAGATCTGCCAAAGCACCTGCCCGCAAGCAGAGCAAAGTGGCCCAGGCGTCTCCCAGGGGCTTCCTGGGTGCCCAAAATCCGCCCCTCTATCGCAGCCCTGACTTCCGCCCCGGCTGGAGTCCGATCGCGACCGGAGGCCGATTTCCCCTGAGGCTAACCTTCTCCGGAGTTCTTTCAAGGTAGATCTTTTATAGAAGTGCGTTGTAGTCCAAATGCTTGGTGAGGACCTCACTCAGGAACCAGTTTTAAGGCTTACTTTCTGGATTTGAGGGAATTGTCGGAGGGAGTTCACAGAGAAAGCTGTCCGCAGTTCGCCATCTTCCTAAATCATTCTTGATTAAAGAAATGCAAATTAAAACAACTCTGAGGTATCATTTCATACCTCTTAGACTGGCTGACAGGAAAAGATAATGATAAATGTTGAACAGGATGTGGGAAAAATGGGATTACTAATGCATTGTTGATGGAATTGTGAAATGATCCAACCATTCAGAAACTCAGCCCAAAGGGTTATAAAACTTCATACTCTTTGACCCAGCAGTGCCACTACTGGTTTATCTCCCAAGGAAATCATAAAAGAGGGGAAAGAGTCCACATGTGCAAAATTGTTTGTAGCAGCTCCTTTTGTGGTGGCAAAGAATGGGAAAATGGGTAGATGCCCCTCAATTGGGGAATGGCTGAATAAGTTTTATATATGAAGGTAATTGAATATTACTGTTCTATGAAAAATGATGAACAAGATAATTTTAGAAAGGCCTGGAAAGCTTTATATGAACTGATGCTTAGTGAAACAAGAAGAACCAGGAATACATTGCACATCGTAAAGTCAGTATTGTGCAATGATCAACTATACAAGACTTGATTCTTCTCAGTGGATCAGTGATCCAAAACAATCCCAATAAACTTTGGACAGAAAATGCCATCTGCAACTGGAAAAACAAAAAACTTTAGAGAACTCATGTTATGTTCACTTCTTTTTTATGTATTTTTAAATCTCTTGTGGTTTTTCCTTTTTTGTTCTGATTTTTCTTTTTCAACATGAAGAAATGTGTACTAAAAATAAAATTTTTTTAAACCATATTTGTTAAATTAAATTAAGGCTTGTACAAAAATATTATTAATACTTTTTGTAAATGAAGCACTTGCATGTATCATGTTATGTTAGCCTGCCTTTGTTTTTATCATAATTGTCATATTATTTAATTTTGATAGGGTTTTCTAAACAAGCACTCTGAAATCTATATTAATGATGAATACAATACATAAGCTATCAAACATCCTTGAGACATACACCTAGGAATTTCTGTACATCAATGATAATTGAACATCTTAGTTGAATTAGTAGGAAAAATAACAATATTGGTTGTGTCAAAATAAAGATGAATCAATTTATTCTTCAATGTCAGAATGCAAAAAAATATTTTCATACCCCTATTGTATAATTTGATTATGCATTAAGTTCTTTTTTCAAATTGAGGTACTGAAGAATAAAAAAATCAGCACCAAATTCAGTTCTAAAACATGAAAAAAGAAGAGCTTTCCTATTCTTTGACTACTATTTTATTGAATCTTCCCACAAATTATTGGAAATCTGTCAGATTTTGTAAATGAATCTTTCATCCTTTTATTCTCTCACTATACTTAAAGAGAATTCATTTACATATAATTCATTATTTAATTTCATAGATATTCCTAAAAGCATGAAGTCATTCATTAAGGATCGTTTTAATGATATGTCTTAACAAAAAGATCTATGATCTAATGTAGCTAGATAAAAAGTATGACTATTAGAAAATATTCCATATAGCTATAATCAGCAATGGTAAGTAGAAAATAACTGAATTAGAATGTTTTTTTGCTTTTTGGTGCACTTGTAAATTCATCTAATTATTCTAGAGAACAATTTGGAATTGTACCCAGTGGACTATAATATGTTCTCTAGAATAATTAGATGAATTTACAAGTGCACCAACAATGTATGCATGTCTCAGTTTTCCCATATCCCCTCCACCATTTATCATTATCTTTTTCTGTCATCTTAATCTGAGAGCTATGAGGTGGTTCCTCAGACTTGTTTTAAGTTGCATTTCTCTTATGAATAGTGATTTAAAGAATTTTTTTCATTTGACTATAGATCTGCCTCTAAAATTCTAATAAATGTATTAAATGCTTACTATATTCCTCATCACCAACATTCAAGGGAGTGTTAGATATTCTCAGGAATTTACATTTTATTATGTAATATTTTTTAAAAGCTTCAAAAATTATTCCATACTATACAAATGCAAACTTTACAAATATATTGATAGGAAATTGAACTTTTGAGATAGATTGTGATGGTTAGTTTCCTTTGCTAGACCTTTATACACATCATTCCTCCTAATTGTAAATGCTGTAAATGAGCTCCACACTTACATGCTAGACCTTTTTGTTATCTTCTAAAGTTTCTCCTGGTAATTCAAGAAATCCATGGGTTTAACTATATTCTATATGTGGATGACTCTCAATTCTATATTGTCAGTCTAAGTCTTGCCTGTGAATTTCAGCCCTGCATTACCAATTGTCTTTTGGCCATTTCAAACTGGATGTCTCAGAGACATCTTAAATTCCACCTATCCTGAGCATGTTATCATCTTTCATTCTAAAACTTCCTTCTTCCAAAGTTCCCTATTTTTGTCAAAGTCAGTTTGTTTAAAGAGAAGGGCCACTGGGTGGGAATTATATCTAGAACTGATATAAAAACAAAAATGAGTCTAGATAAATTTTAATTTTTTATTGTGCATAGTAAAATCATGACATAAGTGTGTGACATAAATTCTTCACTGCAATAACTTGCTGCATTCAGGAAGAATTTCTAGTGAAAACAAAAACACTTAATATGCTGTTAAAGAACATTATAGCATTATAGATTTAGATATGGAAGGAATCTTAAAAGTTATCTAATCTTACTCCTTCATTTGAGACAATTAAAAAGAGTCTTCAGTTCGTAATTTGCCCAAGATTATAGCGTGCTGACAGAAGCTATGCCTCCTTCAGTATATAAGGTGTTATAAATAGGGCTCTAATGCCAGTTAAGATTCAGTGTTGAGAAGTAAAGCCCCTAAGTTATTGAACATGTAACTAGTGAGATTTACTTTTCATGATATGCCAAGAACACACAACAGAGGAACAGTTTTCTGAATTCACTTTCTCTGCTTTTCTTCTTTTGGAAATATATCTAGTCAGGATGCCATCAGAGTTTGGTGACTTGGTGATGAGTGCCTTTAGACACCCATCAAGTCTAAGAGGCCTACATACACTCCACCTGACTGGGCCTTTCTATATCTATAGATGAACAGGAAGTCAGTCAGGTAAACGAGGATCAGTCAGGTCCCAGGGACAAGTCTTTCTGAGGCTACCTTATATTAGCTGAGGAGATGGGGAAGAAAGTTGCATCTGGAAGTTGAAGTCAATTAGATCCCAGAAACAGATTTGTCTTATCATGTGAGGAGATGATTATATTTTAATTTTAATGAAAAATTTACCAAAATATACCTCATACCAATAAAATGTGGAAAAAATACATCAAAAAACCAGTTGTTACATGTTTGAATGTTAGCATCCTAAACTCATTAAATAAAGATTTGATTACATTTTAAACATAATCAAGAAACAATAAAACATGATAGAAAGAAATAGTAGGAGAAATAGGAAAAGATTAAGAGTGAGAAGAGTAACAGGAGACAAACAGAAACAACCATTGGAAGAAAGGACGGACAGTGTCACAAATAAGTGCTAAATAAAATATCAAATTTACTTTTTCGATGAAACTTTCTGCTTCATACTTTTAAAATCTCTTTTGGAAAAAATAATTAATTCAAATCCAAATTTCTTTTTGTTTACTGTGATTTTTTTCCGAGCTTTTAGTTTAAAAAAAATGCAGATGGTTGATAGCTTTTTATTTTCTTGTTGAGTCAGAAAGGAAGTACAATTAAATTAATAGAATTCCACTTAAGAGAAATCTTGATGCTTGCATTCAAAATTTTTCTACTTCAGATCCTTAGCATGTCTCCCTTTCTTTCTCATACTGTCTTAATTATGAATATTCTTTATAATCAGAAGTAGACTTTTACCCAGTGATAGATTTTGCAACACAAATTTATATATTTCCAGTATTAAGTATCATGCTGTTTCATAACTGGAGAAAATTACTTCTGCCATCACATATAATCTTACAGTTTTAAAGGAAGTTTTAGTATGCTGATTTTTGTATAATTAATTCAAAAGAGACTTTTAATGAATGTTTCAATGTTTTGTGGGCTTCCCATTGTTGTTGTTGCTATCATTATTTTTGCAATATTCTCAATTCTTATTGAATTTAAGTGGAAGTTCATTAGATCAGGGTCCTGATCCTGCTTTGACATATTCTAGATATAAGCAAATTACTTAATGGTTTTATGCATCTATCCAAAAAGCATAGTAATTGCTAATAGTACGTATCTCATACTATGCAATATAATCATGAGATTCATTGTAGATAATGGATAGAGTGAGTGATTTGTAAATCAAAAAGATCAAAATAGATGTCAGCTTATATATTAGTTTTAATGTAAAAAGTGTCTTATTTGAAGACATTTGAAACTTTTGACTTTTTAGATTATGTTTCTAGGAGTATTTATTCCCAAAGTAATGCTTAATTTTATTTTCCTCTTCTCAATACACAATAGTTACCTTAGGATTACATGAAGGGAATAATAGTTTCTGGGAATTTATATGTTTACTTCCCCCTTTGGACCTTTTATTGATTGTAGAAAGATAGCAGAGATTTTAAAGAAAGCGTGAGATTACAGGAAGTTGATCTGGAAGCAACTTTAGAAATTGTATTATTATTGTTCAGTCTCATGAATTCATTTGGAGTTTTCATGGTAAAGATACTGGAGTAGTTTGCTTTCTCCAGCTCATTTCATGGATGGAAAATTGAAACAGGGTTAAGTGACTTGCCCCAGATCATAGCTATTAAGTATCTGAAAACAGGTTTCAGCTCATGAAAATGAATTCCTAATTCCAAACCCAGTGCTCTACCCTGTGCACCACCCTGCTATCCTATAATGAGGTAGCAGGAATTTTGAATTATATATAGAGTCATAGGATGTTGAACTGGAAGACATCTTAGAAGTTACCTGGTCCAAATCTTTCATATTATAGATGGGGAAAATGAGGTCTAGAGAGGTTAAATGGTTTTGTCCAATGATATAGAGGCAAAAGGTAATAAATATGGGATTTGTATGTGGGCTCTTTGATGCCTAATCTAGTATTCATTCAACTATACTGAGCTATTAAAATGAAGGAAAAAAAATAGAAGCCACAGATTTGTCAGCTGTCTACTTATTTATGTACCTTATAAGATTGTTGTGAGGCTTAAGTGAAATCATAAATCTAAATTAATTTACAAACCTTGTAGTGATGTAAATGTTAGCAATTATGATCATCACTGTTATTATCATCAAAGAATGTTGGTTCAAGTCTTTTCATTGGACTATTTCCTGTGCATTGTCACTGAAATTGTTACTTGTGGGCAGGCATCTAGGGCATCACTCTTCTATTAAAATACTAGTGATAACTCTATTTGATTTCAAGCATAGTGAATCATATATTCTACTCAATTCAATTTTCAAAAGTAAGACTGTAGGAAAAAAAATCTCTAAGTCAGATTACAAGTTTGAAGTAACCTATGTTTTATGTTAGTTGTGGAATTCAAATGTATGCATCTCTTTCTGTTTCTTTCTCTGCTCTTCTTCTGTAAGAAAACATAATCCTCATTTCATCTGCCTAATCATATTGTATATTTTTGAATTAATTAAATGGAAATGATACTGAGTTCTAAAAGACAATTCCAGGAGAGCATATGTTCTGGCAGAAAAGCTTCAACTGCATCCTCGCATCAGATTATGTCAGCTTTCTAAGGGAATTTTCCATAAATCCAGACATCCCCAATAGATTGGTCATTTAGAGATGAATTCTTTATCTAGAACAGCCCATGAAATAAATCAAGTGAAATGGCCCTTGGTGCTACAAAACAGCTTTCCATGTTTACAGTGCTGGAAGAGGGTATAAAAATTGAGAATATAAAGTGTACAAAAAATTAAAGTTTTTAGGCTTTCTATAAACATTTGACAATTCTTGATACTTTACATAAGAGGTAATGTGGCATCATGGCTGGCTTTGGACTCAAGAAGTTTTGTGTTCAAGTCCTTTCTCTGACAGATGCTAGTTGTTCAACTGGCCAAGCATCTTAAGCTTTACATACCCCTTCTATCTCATTAAAACTATAAGTTATAAGTAAGTTGGTAATCTGCATCATTAGAGTCTTTATACAGAGAGCTCTCTATATTAATTAAATCAAAAGAAGAGGGATTTAGTATTAATAATAGTGATAGTGGTAGTGGTAGTGGTAGTGGTAGTGGTAGTGATAGCAACAAGATATACTAGCAATCTTATTTTATTTACATCTTTAATGGAGTTCAAATAGAAATCATCCTTAAACAAGTTGCTCCTTTGTTATTTTATCATCATCATTGAGATTGCTAATGATAACAATAATAGCAATAGGTAGAAACTCTTTTTATAGCATGTTAAAGTTTGTAAACTGCTTTGTAAATATCTCATTTTATATTCACAACAATCCTGGAAATTGGGTGCCATTATCTCTTTTCCAGATAAGGAAACTGAGGCAGAGAGAGATTTTTATTTTTGAGTCATATGATCAATAAGTATCTGAATCAAAATTTGAATTCAAATTTTCTTGAGTAAACATCTGGAATTCTGCATAAAATTACAAAGCAGACTATTAGTTTGTATTCAGTATTGTAGGATATTGTACATATGCATAAAATACTTGCTTATATAGCTAAATATAAGTTTTTAGGATATAAACTTCTTTTTTAATCAATTTTCAGTTATATCTGACTTTTGTGACCCCATTTGTGGTTTTCTCGGCCAAGAGACTGAAGCAATTTGCCATTTCCTTTTCTTTTGGATTAATTAAATGGAAGTGGTGTTGGGTTCTAAAAGGCAATTCCAGAAGAGAATAGGTTCTGTTAGAAAAGCTTCAACTATACTCTTGCATCAGACTGCTGGCTTTCTAAGGTATTTTTCCATAATTACCCCATCATTTTATTTTGACATACTTTGTCATTGATTTTCTGTAATCATAGATGGTCATATTATTGATTAGAGTTCCTTGGGCTGTAACAGTTGTTTATTTGTTTGTTTGTTTATAGTGTCATTGTTATTATAAATTTTTTTCATCAGCATGTGCATTTCATTCTTGATAACTTTATCTGTATAATTTTTTCCCATTTTCCTCATATGGATGTTACATAAATTGTCCTCATTTTGTTTACCCTGGATTAGTTCAAAAGATTTTTCCATCTCTCTTTACAAACCATCTTTTTCCTCTTTGATGAGTGACCAAGAGCATAAAGATATCATTGATGCATAAATAAAGCCCTTGCCAATAGCCAGGAAGATTTGTCCTTTTAGTATGTCCTCTTTAGTGGTCAGCATCATCTGTACTGAAGCATTTTCAGCCACTGTGGCAGTAGTATTTCTGATTGTTTCAGTACATAATTTGTATCTTGTGAGAATAGAACACAAAGTCAAGAATTATTTTACACGTGAAACTGATCATCACAACAATTTTGAGTAGGACCAGGCTTCAACCCTATGGTATTGCATTCTTTTTTTTCTGGACTTTTAATACTAATCCCATCTTAGTGACAATGGAGCTAATCCAATCAGGAATATCACAAATCCCAATTTTCTAATATTTTCAGGTTCCTCCTAAGCCTTCATATCTTTAATGACTCCCCAAAATATGAAGTTTCTGCTGTGTATCACCCTGATTGGCATCTCTTCTTTATCATTTCTTCTCTTCCCATTGCTTGGAAAATGTATTCAAATGTGACAGTGATATAATGATGGTAATTATAATAATATGAAATCTTTGTCCAATGAGTATTCTTACAACTGAAGGATTAATGCTGATATGACTTGTTTCCTCCTTCTGAACTTAAATTTCTTCAAGCATAAATAGAGCTGAGTGGAAAATGAGTAGAATAACCATCTCTTCTCTGATAATTTTAAGCTTTTGGTCCTTTGATTAGGATTCCTGACATTATTGTATAGGATGAAATGAGGAAATCAAAGAAGGTTTGGGCTAATGGAAAGATGATTCAGATTCTCTGCTTGGAAAAGCAGGTAAAAAATAAGTGGATTGCATTTTATCATCATTTGACAAACATTTGTTAAGTACCTACTCCATGCCAGAAATTGTGCTTCATACAACTTGAAACATCAGTACAGTTCTCATGATACTTTGTAAAAAAAAAAAAAAAGAAAAGAAAAGAAAAAGAAAAAGAAAAAGAAAGAAAAAAGACATACAGGAAATTAGGAGTTAATAGAATTCTACAAATTATAGAATTATAGCAAATTATGTAAAGTATAAATGATCCCAGATACCTATGAATAAATATTGTAAGACAAAGGAAAATGTATCAATAACAGAAAAGAAACAGAACGCTATAAATTCCCAAGTAATCATCCAACCACAGCAGGATGATCTCAGATTATTTAAGAGAGAAATGTGAATTGTGAAAGTAGAAATTATGACCTGCAGCAGTAAATGGAAAAGCTGAAATTCAAATGCCTCATTCTAATTCTAGCACCATTTCTATTATATCACCCTGACCCTTATGATAAAATTCCTTCAATTTTATGTCTACTCATTGGACAAAGATTTCATATTATTATAATTATCATTATTATTATCATATATATATCCCAACATATTCTAATACATTTCCCAAGTAATAGTGATGAAAGGAGAAGAAATGAGAAAGAAAAGGTTGCTATAGCAGGAACTTTATATTCTCTGGAGTCATTAAAGATGTGAACGTTTGTTAGGAACCTGAAAATGTTGGAATATTGGGATATGTGATATTCCTAATTGGTTCAATAGAAAAAGTTGAATTCATGGTGGCAAACCTCACCAAAAAGAGGGAATAAGAGGAGAATGAATTGGAAAAACAAATGTTCAGAATCAAAAAGCAATTTGTAAAAGCTTACAAATTAAATTAGCATATACCTTAATAGAGAAACAGTGTGCTATAGTGGATAGAGAACTGTATTCAGATTCAGGGAAGCTTGGGCTCAAATCATACTTTTGATAGATGCCAGGACCAGTCACAAACTCTGGATACTCTAAACCTCTCTGAGACAATCAGTTGTAGAGAAAATACTGATATGTATGAGTAGAGAAAGTTTTCTCATTGAGAAGATCCCTAAACAGATGAAATGATGGATCTGAACCCATTTGAATTTTGATATTTGTTAATGTCAATTCAAAGATATACATAATAGAAGATGAAAAATATGTCTCAACACGCAAAAATAAAAAATCTGAGTTTCACACCTACATATCTTAATTCTTTCTTCATAAATAGGGTGTGGGTAGGCCCTGCGTATAAAGAAAATTGAAAAAAGCTCAACAAAAAAATAAAATTTGTTCTGTCTTAACAAAAAGAAAATGATTGATTACTGATAATGAATTTATTCTTGAATCATCTTTCCTTATACTAGATTTTTTTAAATGATAAAATGAGACATTATTGTGTATAATCCAAAGAGCTTCAGCCTACCTATTTAAACTCATTTAGTGCCCCAAATGGAAAATGGATAAAAGATCATTTATTGAAAAAATTATTACCATTTTCTAAGGAAGCTGAAACAATATAAAACAATCTCCATTATGAGATTAAATTCCAGAACATAGTTGAATTATTTTTAAGGAGGAGAAATGTGATGATCATAGATGATGTAAATGTATTATTTGAGTCATTGGTGGATTCTTATGGAAGAGGATAGAATGTGAATAGAAAGTGGTTGTCAAAGGGAAATTATTGAAGACTCAGAGAGACCCAATTAAAACATTTTAAAATTTCAAACTGAAGGGGGACAATAATCAAATGCAAAATGCAAAAGATATGACAGGAATTACATAGAATATTTTCTCCATTGTTAACAGTAAAGCTATCATATTTCCACTGTAGCATCAAAATCCCTGGTGTGCTATGTGAGAAGGTAGGAATGATACAATAATAGACAAAGATGGAAAGGAATTTGAATGGACCAGATGCACACTGAAACATTCAATGTTGGTTAACACAGTATAAGGTACAGTTTTCATGATGTCAGATGGAAGGTAATGTAGAAAATTACAAATTTTACTAGTGCTTAAAGATGGTGATCCAGCAAATAACAGTAAACTCATTCTTATTCCTGATTTCTCATATTTGAAAAATCTTTAGGAGAATAATGTATATACATATTGAAGTATTTTTATACAAATCTAAGCAAGCTTTAACAAAGAATGTTCTACAGTAGACCACATTTTTTGGGTAGTCACATGTGTGATTGAAAGATATGAAAAATTTAGGCATCATTGTGTTTATTGAATATTCATTATAAGGAATAATTTCATTCAAAGGAATGAGGTCTCACCTTATGTTACTATAATCTCAAGATCCTGCCCCATATTTAAACTCTACAATGTGTATCTTAATATAGATATTCTAGTATATTCAAATCCTACTTATGTGTTTGTGTGTGTGTAAAACAGAATTCACATTAACCTCCAAACTCATCTGTCCTTTATTTTTTCTATTTATGTTGAAGGTACCAGGACCCCCTAGTCACTCATATTTTCAATCTAGGAATTAGCCCAGACTCTTCTCTTTCTCACCATGTTTCTTTTTTTAATTCAGCATTTGTTTAATTGATTCACTGTCTCCATGGCATTCTTTACATTCTTCTCCTCTGGCTACTCATATAACCTTTTCTCTCATTCTCTTCATTTTCATACTAGTGTCTTAATTAATATACCCGAATTTAATCTCAAACCCTTTGTAGTCTATCCTCCATACAGATACTAAATGGATATTCTCAAAATATAGATAAGACCATTCCATTTATGGACTTTAAAATTTTCATTGGTTCCCTACTGTTTCTAGAATAAAATTAAAATAAGTTGAATGAGATTTAAAATCCTCTATAGTATGACTTCCAATTCCCCTTTACCCCTTTTGTTCTAGTCAAATTAGTCTGCAGACTGTCCCCCAAACATGACATCCCATTTTCTGCCTCCATGCTTTTTGCATAATTGGTGTCTAGAATATTCTCCATCCTTATTTCTGTTTCTGAGAATCCCTGCCTTTCTTCCCCCAAAAATCTCAGATCCTAGTTCCTTTACAAAGTCTTTTCCTTAACTGGCCCCTTATCACCTCCAATTGGATATGCTCTTTCCTTTCCTAAAACATTTTATATGTATCTTTTATTCACTCACCTCTATGTGTGTTGAATTTACCTAGTAGGTTATAAATGTGATAATGGAAAGAGTTTTACATTTTGTCTTTTATAGTGCTTTGTAAATATTAAACACTTTGTAAACATTTCCTGATCTGAATAGAAGGTTCCAAGTCTTTTGAAACACCATATACATTAGTCCTCTGATTATTGGCAAATGATATATAAAAGAGGGAAGCAGGATCAAACCATTTCTGTCATGGAATTTTTCCTTATAAAGTACAAATGGAAATCTCACCCAGTGATGAGTATCTTTTAGATGCATTTGTTTGTGAAGATACATTGTATTGACTAAACCCCAGAACATTGTAGAAGCTCCTTAATTAGATGCATCATAACTCAAGAGAGCTAACTAGATTTCCACATAGGAAAAACTATTTGGATGAAAGAATGCTAGTTGATATTCCTTTGGATAATCTACCCAGAGAGCCGGTAAATCAATACATATATTTTTCTTTTTTAATTAAAGCTTTTTATTTTTAAAACATATGTATGAATAATTTTTCAACATTGATCCTTGCAAAAACTTGTGTTCCAAGTTTGCCCTCTTTCTTCCCTCCCCTAGATAACAAGTAATCCAATATATGTAAAACATGGTAAAAAAATATGTTAAATCCAATATATAATGCATGTATTTTTCTAAGACATGGCATACAGTTACATATCTGGTGTCAGAATTGAACAGAAGTTATATTGCTTTTGAGAATTATACTGTGCTTTTAATGACCTTGAGCAGAAATTTAAGCAGAAAACTGTTGTTGCTGTTGTTGTTGTTGTTGTTGTTGTTGCTGCTGCTGCTGCTGCCATTGTTTTAATACCATTATTTATTCAGTGATTTTATATGGTTGTTCATCATGGAACACCACTGGATCAGAACATTTTACTCTGTGAGTATCCAAAGGGAAACAGAGAAATACAAAATAGATATTAACTGCCTGAAGTATATTACCAATAAAAATTATACACCATAAGCACCATAAATAACATTCTTAAAGAGACTAATGCTGAAAGATGAGATATTCCATCAATTAGGGAGAGTAAGTGGTAACAGATTTGTATCTTTAGTGGTCCATTGGTTTCCATGATATATTAAGAGGTCTAAGCTGCGGATTTATAGGAATTTATGGGCAAGAGTCACAGGGAGTAATAAAGCATGGATGCATTTTAGACTAT
Source organism: Myrmecobius fasciatus (assembly GCA_023553655.1). NCBI lineage: Eukaryota > Metazoa > Chordata > Mammalia > Dasyuromorphia > Myrmecobiidae > Myrmecobius > Myrmecobius fasciatus. The sequence continues at coordinate 31,839 of JAJPUD010012474.1, read as the reverse complement.
ACCATCATAGGGACATAAGGACATTCAACAAAATGCCCTTTAATATATAGGGGGAAAATGGAGTGGTAGTGATGCTGGAATTGTATATTTTAAATTTAGATAGTTACTGGGCTTTTTAAAAAAACCTTTGATAAAACAGCTTTATGGTCCATTGGGATGAGATGTACTCTAAATGTACTTTAAATTCCTCCTATCTCCTAAAAAGTTAATTAAAGTTTAAACTTTAATGTGTGTTTCAGAGTTCTCCATTATTTTAAATGGGTGACACAATGTCTGATCATTACATTGTGAAATGTATTGTTCAGTCAAAGTGACTTAATAATTGTTGAGGTTCAGTAGATAATGACTAATGGACACTTCCCAAACTTTTTGAATTTGTCATTGTTGCATTTTAGGCCATCTTAACAAATTAGCTTACTGCCTTTGTTAAAAAATGAGCAAAAAAAAGCTTCACATCAATAGAGAATAATTCATTTTAATGCTGAAGTAGTTAAGATGGAAGACATTTCCTTTAAATGTAAAAGCCCTTAAATTTAATGCTTGCAAATAAGATTAATAAGCTGAATTTTTACTAAAATGCCATTTTAGGTGTTTTTTTCTTCCTATAGGGCACTTGGGTAAATCTCCAATACAGATAAGTCATTTTATTTAGTAAGAACTTTCCTATATGAAATCAAAGATTAATGTATTTTAAACTGAATTCCAAATAGACTAATGTTATAGTATATGTTGTGTGTATTTACTGTATAGTAAAATATTTTATTTGACCATGTTAGTATTTATTTAGATATTGATACATCTTTTAGGTCAAAATTGTGTGTGTACATTAAACTTTTTTGTTCTAAAAACAAGGAAGATACCAATGAAACTTGGCAGACATCTTCTTTGTCAAAATGTGAAAAAAAAATATATACTAGAAGTAATAATAAATCCAATGCAAGTCAGGTTTAAAACCTAGGCTACTGTAACAGTTATCTTTGAGAGCTGAAGAAATTTTAAAATAGCATTATTTATTGAATAGAGAAAACATATGTTCAAAAGCTTGCTTTTTGGCTTTGATTCTCTGCTGAAATGCTGACATCATTTCCAAATAATGCTTTTCTGTTACCTTTCTATTATCTAATGTGAATGTTGCATTACTTTCCTCCTGTACCATTGCAATAATCTCCTAATACATCTTTCCATTTCTATTTACTTCTACAATTGAGCCTTCATAATATGTTGAGAATAATACTACATACATATGTTGTCAAGTCAGTTCTGCTGAGAAGTTTTTAGTACATTCCCAATTCTTACGATTTAATTTTTATGCATTTAAAAATTATTTTCTTGGAATTCAAGAGCTTTAATGATTTGCCACCATCCTAGGTGTGTATAATTTTACTTGATGCTTCAGTCATACTGGACTACTTTCCCCATACTCTTCCCCATCTTCTGAGCCAATTTTTATGTCATGTCTAAGCCCTGAAATATCCTTTCCTCCCACTTCTTCCTAGAGGATTCCTATTCATTTTTTAAAGCTTAATTCAAATATTTCCTCAAGTGATTATTCTTCTTGAGAGGCAACATGTAGTAGAAAGAAATATTCTTCATTGAGAGGCAGGAAATACAGAACAATCAGGGAGACCTGGGTTCAAATTCCAATCTCAGCCACCTTCTGGTTGTGTGACCTTAGGCAAGTCATTTAACTTTACTGTGCTTCACTTTTCTCATATGTAAAATAGATTAATTTTGTGCCAAGATTCCTTCCAGCTCTAAATCTGTGATTCTATAATCTCTCCTTCTTTAATGAATTATCCCCTTAGAGAATACATGACACTTTGATTTCAATCTCTCTTATATGTTTATCATTGTATATTATAGTTATTCATATATTTGCCTCATTCTTTACTGGAATGAGTGTTCCACAAGTGGAGGGATTGTGTCTTAACTAGAATATGCACAACTCTAAAACCTAGAATGTATTTTCTACATAGAAGATACTTAATAAATATTGAATGAATCAATCACTGCTTAGAAGAGTTTGACTATCCCAATAGCCAAAAGTGGATCTAGATTATAATAATAATATAATTATAATAAGCCACAAGCTTTATTTTCCATAAGGCATTATATTTCAAATAAAGTTTTATTTCTGAAATACAAAATCCATTGTTCCACGCATATGATCATTTAATAAATATTGCAGTATCAACTAAAGTTGATACTACATCTTTTTCTGGTGATATAATGAATCAGCACTTTATACAAAAGGAAAAATACATAAACCATTTTGATATGTGATCTAAATTTTTCCATAATTTAGCCTTCTAGAATAATAAGGGGGATGGAGCCAAGATGGCAGAGAGCAGACACGACTCTCTGGTGACATCCTCTGACCTTCTCTCAAACCAAAAGTAGATTAAGCCTCTAAACTGATTTTGGAGTCAAAGCAACATGTCACGAAGAGGCAAAGAAAATCTATTATAATTGAGAGAAAGAAGGGAGGGGGATGAGCATTGTGTAAATATTATTTTCATTAAATTTGGCTCTAAGAGAGAGTATCAGACTTATTTGATTTCACAGAAAAACTTGTTCCACTTTATAGGGAAGTGGGAGGGAAAGGAGGAAAAGAAAGGGAAAGACTAATAGAAGGAAAAATAGAAGAATTAAGGGAAAGGTGTAAAAAAAAGTGAGAGGGGCTCTAAACGGGGAGGATTGTTTGAGGGAGGTGGTGATCAAAAGCAAAATACTGAGGAGGGGAAAAAAGGGAAAGGAAAGAGAAAAATATAAATTTGGGTAAATAAAATGGCAGGAAAAACAGAATTAGTTATTTTAACTGTGAATGTGAATGGAATGAATTCTCCCATAAAACAGAAGTAGATAGCAGACTGGATTAAAAGCAAGAATCCTACAATATATTGTTTACAAGAAACACATCTAAAGCATAGTGATGCATACAGAGTAAAAGTAAAGGGCTGGAGCAGAATTTATTGTGCTTCAGATGAACAACAACAACAACAACAAAAAGCAGGAGTATCAATCCTGATCTTAGATCAAGTAAAAGTAAATATCTAATTAAAAGAGACAAGGAAGGAAACTATATTTCATCAAAGGGTACTATTGATAATGAAGCAATATCAATACTAAACATAAATGCATCAAGTGGTATAGCATTCAAATTCCTAGAGGATAAGTTAAGAGTGATGCAAGAAGAAATAGACAGCAAAACTCTACTAGCGTAGTACCTAAACTTTGCTCTCTCATAACTAGGCAAATCAAACCACAAAATAAATAAGAAAGAAGTTAAGGAGGTAAACAAAATGTTAGAAAAGTTAGGTATGATGGATCTTTGGAGAAAATTGAATGGAAACAGAAAGGGGTTTAATTTTTTCTTAGCAGTTCATGGAACTTATACAAAAATTGACCATGTATTAGGGCATAAAAACCTCAAAATCAAATGCAGAAAGGCAGAAATAGTAAATGCATTTTTTTCAGATCATGATGCAATAAAAATCACATGCAATATAAGGCCAGGAGAAAATAGACCAAAAGTTAATCAGAAATTAAATAATCTAATCCTAAAAACTGAATGGGTGAAAGAGTAAATCATAGATAACAATCAATATTTTCATCCAGGAGAATGACAATAATGAGACAACATACCAAAATTTGTGGGATACAGCCAAAGAATTATAAGGGGAAATTTTATATCTCTAGAAGCTTACTTGCATGAAATAGAGAAAGAAAGATAAATGAATTGGGCTTACAACTAAAAAAGTTAGAAAAAGAACAAATTAAAACCCCTCAATTAACTACCAAATTTGGAGTTTTGAAAATAAAATGGGAGATTAATAAAATTGAAAATAAGAAAACTATTGAATTAATAAATAAAACTAAGAGTTGGTTTTATGAAAAAACCAATAAAATAGATAAACTTTTAGTTAATTTAATTAGAAAAAGGAAAGAAGAAAATCAAATTGTTAGTCTCAAAAATGAAAAAGGAGAACTTTCCACCAATGAAGGGGAAATTAGAGCAATAATTAGGAATTACTTTGTGAAATTTTATGCCAATAAATTTGATAATCTAAATGAAATGGAGGAATATCTACAAATACATAGATTGCCCAGCTTAAAAGAAGAGGAAATAAATGATTTAAATAACCCCATTTTAGAGAAAGAAATAGAACAAACTATTGATCAGCTCCCTAAAAAAAAATCTCCAGGGCCAGATGGATTTGCCCGTGAATTCTACCAAACATCCAAAGAACAACTAATTCCAATACTATATAAACTATTTGAAAAAAATAGGGAAAGAAGGTGTTCTACCAAATTCCTTTTATGACACAGATATGGGGCTGATAGCTAAACCAGGTAGGGTGTAAACAGAGAAAGAAAACTATACACAAATTTCCCTAGTGAATGTTGATGCAAAAATCTTAAATAAAATATTAGCAATGGGATTACAGAAAGTAATCCCCAGGATAATACACTATGACTAAGCAGGATTTATATCAGGAATGCAGGGCTGGTTAAATATTAGGAAAACTATCAGCATAATCAACTATATTAATAACCAAACTAACAAAAATTATATAATTATCTAAATAGATGCAGAAAAAGCAGTTGACAAAATCCAACACCCATTCCTATTAAAAACACCAGAGAGTATAAGAATAAATGGACTTTTCCTTAAAATGATCAGTAGCATCTATATAAAACCATCAGCAAGTATCATATGCAATGGGGACAAACTAGAATCATTCCCAATAAGATCAGGAGTGAAACAAGGCTACCCATTATCTATTACTATTCAATATTGTATTAGAAATGTTAGCTTTGGCAGTAAGAGAAGAAAAAGAGATTAAAGGAATTAGAGTAGGTCATGAGGAAACCTAATTATCACTCTTTGCAGATGATATGATGGTGTACTTAGAGAACCCTAGAGACTCAACTAAGAAACTACTAGAAACAATTCACAGCTTTAGCAAAGTTGCAGGATACAAAATAAATCCACATAAATCAATAGCATTTTTATATATTACCAACAAAGTTCAGCAGCAAGAGATACAAAAAGAAATTCCACTCAAAATAACTGGTGATAGTATAAAATATTTGGGAATCTATCTGCCAAGGGACAGTCAGGAACTATACAAGCAAAACTACAAAACACTTTTCACACAAATAAAGTCAAACCTAATCAGTTGGAAAACTATCAAGTGCTCTTGGGTAGGCTGAGTGAATAAAATAAAAACGGCAATACTACCTAAATTAATCTACTTATTTAGTGCCATACCAATCAAACTCCCAAGAAATTATTTTACAGATCTAGAAAAAATAGTAGCAAAGTTCATCTGGAAGAACAAAAGGTCAAGAATTTCAAGGTTATTAATGAAAAAAATGCTGATGAAAGTGGCCTAGCTATGCCAGATTTAAAACTATATTATAAAGCAGCAGTTATCAAAACTGGTTGGCACTAGCTAAGAAATAGAATAGTCAAACAGTGGAATAGGATAGGATCACAGGACAAAGTAGGCAATAACTATAGCAATCTAGTGTTTAACAAACCCAAAGACCCCAGCTTTGGGGATAAGAACTCACTATTTGACAAAAACTGCTGAGAAAATTGGAAACTAGTATGGAAGAAATTAGGACTTGACCCTTACCTAACACCATAGCAAGATAAGATCTAAATGGGTTCAGGATTTAGACATAAAGAGTGATATTATAAACAAATTAAAGGAACAAAGGATAGTTTACCTCTCAGATCTGTGGAGAAGGAAGGAATTTGTGTCCAAAGAAAACTGGAACACTTAATTGAACACCAGATAGATAATTTTGATTGTATTAAGCTAAAAAGTTTTTGTAGAAACAAAACTAATGCAGACAACATTAAGAGGGAATCAATAAACTGGGAAATCATTTTTCCATTTAAGGGTTCTGATAAAGGCTGCATTTCTAAAATATAGAGAGAATTGACTCAAATTTATAAGAATTCAATCCATTCTGCAATTGATGAATGGTCAAAGGATATGAACAGACAATTTTCATATGAAGAAATTGATACCATTTCTAGTCATATGAAAAGGTGCTCCAATTCACTATTGATCAGAGAAATGTAAATTAAGACAACTCTGAGATACCACTACACACCTGTCAGATTGGCTAAAATGACAAGAAAAGATAATGACAAATGTTGGAGGGGATGTGGGAAACCTGGAACACTGATACATTGTTGTTGGAGTTGTGAGTGAATCCATCCATTCTGGAGAGCAATTTGGAACTATGCTCAAAAAGTTATCAAACTGTGCATACCCTTTGACCCAGCAGTGTTTCTACTGGGTCTATATCCCAAAGAGATTTTAAAGGAGGGGAAAGGGACTCACATGTGCAAAAATGTTTGTGGCAGTTCTTTTTGTAGTGGTTAGACACTGGAAAATGAGTGAATGCCCATCAATTGGAGAATGGCTGAATAAACTATGGTATATGAATGTTATGGAATATTATTGTTCTGTAAGAAATGACCAGCAGGATGATTTCAGAGAGGCCTGGAGAGACTTGAATAAACTGTTGCTAAGTGAAATGAGCAGAACCAGGAGATCATTATACACAGCTACAAAAAGACTATACCATGATCAATTCTGATGGACATAGCTCTCTTCAACAAGGAGATGTTTCAAACAAGTTCCAATTGTTTAGTGATGAAGAAAGCCATATACACCCAGAGAGGGGCATGTGGGAACTGAGTGTAGACCACAATGTAGCATTTTCATGCTTTCTGTTGATGTATGCTTGCATTTTGTTTTCCTTCTCAGGTTTTTTTTGTTGTTGTTGTTTTCTTGTGGATCTGATTTTTCTTGTAAAGCAAGATAACTATAAATATGTATACATATATTCAATTTGTCATAGATTTTAACATAATTAACATGTATTAGACTACCTGCCTTCTGGGGGAGGGGATGGGGGGAAGGAGAGAAAAATTTGGAACAGAAGGCTTTGCAAGGGTCTGTGTTGAAAAATTACCCATGCATATGTTTTGCAAATAAAAAGCTTTAATGAAAAAAATAGAATTATAAGAGATTCATATAATTAACATCAAAGTAATTTAGTCCTTTTCCTTTGATATTAATAGAAATTAGTCATCTTGACCTTAGTTCTCATGTAGTTCTCAAAAACTGACAAGAAATTGAAATTTTCTATTTTCCCAATAAGATATTGATAGATAGATAGATAGATAGATAGATAGATAGATAGATAGATAGATCGATCGATCTAGTTATTCCAGGTTGGTTTTAAGATATGTATATATTTCCCTAAAACAGTGAGAAGATATCATTTCAAAGTATCTTTTTCACTAAACCTTTTATTCTCTGCTCCTCAATCCCCATACTATTATGAAATGAATTATCATCATGCATCCTTGAGAAAATTGAGACATCTGATATGAATTTCCACAGTTTTTTCCTTCTCAAAATTTCTTAGCTTTAATATCAATTCTCTCTGACTGCCTTCCTAGATTCTTAGTAGCTGTGTGACTTGGGCAAGTCACTTATTCCTGCTTATTTCAATTTCCTTATCTATAAAATAAGCTGAAGAGGGGAATGGAAAAGCATTACAGTATTTTTGCCAAGAAACCCCAAAATAAAGTGTTGGAAATTGTGTTGGAATTATGTGTTGGAAATGACTAAAATGACTGAACAACAACAAAAAATGTGCCAGTAAGGGTCCTAAAATTGAGGACAAAGATACAGAAGTCCTCAAGAATTTACATTATATTGGTAGGGACAAATTCATAGGAGACTGGTGGCTGTGAAACTGAATTTTGATCTGAAGACTCAGAGAAACTATGAGTAAAGACAATGTTGTTCTTTTTTCCAGTAACAATAATAGTGTTGCTTTAATTACTGTTCCCAGAACAAGAGATGAAAGGAAAGAGGAAGAAAAAAGAAACAAGGAATTAAAACACATTATGGATTCGGTGAAGCCGTTCTTAACTCATCAACCAAGCAGGAACAGTTCAGTCTCAGGCGCAATTCCAGGTTTAGAAGTGTCTTTAGGGTAAATTTGGTGGTCTGGGAAAGAAATGTTGGTTAGCATTCTCTTATTTTCCATGGCAGTCATTTTGGTGAGATTCTATATGTAAATATAGCAAAGTTGCAATAGAATAATAGAAAAATGCTTCATTTCACACTTGAATGACCAACAAAGCAGCACAGCCTCAGTGGGACACTCAATAATGTAATAGCCAATTATATTCAAAAGAAACCACTAATTTCCTAATCATCTTAAAATCTTGCTATGTGTATAAGTGTATGAGAATGCATATATTAAAATGATCTCAGCCACCTGGGAAATGTTTTTTGTTACTGATAAAAATATATCTGACAATTTCTTTACAGTTTAAAAATATGATTCATAGTAGAATAGGCAATCATATCTGTGGTCAGATGGGTAGTTTCCAAGTTCCCTCGTATGCCGTTAATAATCTGGTGTCTTTCTACTATTCTAGCTCATAGTACTCCATTTGTTTATGTAACATATTTCATTAAAGCATGCAGTAAGGGAATTTTGTCTTTGGGTATATATTTATTGCCTGCAATAATCATAGACATTATTTTGTATTTATCAAACTAAATATACTTAAGACAACTAACAGCTTAAAGAGTAATTATTTTTTATTTAAAATATAAATTTCAAATATTAGATACAAAGTACTAGGTTTGGTTTTAGTTTTGAGACACGTTGTGCCTGGGCAAACCTACCATACTTTGCTCTCATTCTTATGTACTACTTCACATTCTTTTGGAACTATATTACTCACTGTTACCCATTCAAATCATATAATTTGCTGCCACTATGCTTTTGTTCATGGTTCTCCCACCACCACCCATGCCTGAATTAATCTGTAGAGGATTCTTTAGAAACTCTCCAGAAATTTTGATTAACATAAATCACAATAAATGTTCCTCTTTTCAAATTTCATAGTTTCTACCACTTTGCTATACTCCTGATGTATACTTTTTGTATATATTTATGGTATATATTTTTGGTATATTTTAAGTCCTCTTGTCCTATTTATGATATAACTCCCATTTTGGAGCTACTCAGCTCAATTTTTTAAATCTAACCCAGTGCTCTGCATACTGTTGGTGCATGATACTGTAAAAGATTTTGACTTGAACTCCAGACTTCATGGTAATTCTATTCACTATCACCACCTATTGGTGAAAGTAGGTAACTGCCCAGTAATAGGCCTTTCAGTTTTACACGTACAATTGACAATTTCATCAGAATATCTACCATTTCATAAAAGTCCTCAGATTTTATAAACAAATTATAAATTGACATGTTGCTTGTTGATTTAAGAGATGAAAGCTAAAGGAGAATGTGTTAAAATGCAAAAGTGAAGTGCCAGTGTTTGGATCCCAGTGATTGTATACACAAGACATTTAGGTTATGATCCACCTCCTTAAGAAAGAACAAAGAAAACCATTGTGACATTGCTGGTATATTGATGAAAACCTTTCAATATTAGAGAAATTTAGATATTTTTGTGAAGCTTTTCTTATTTTTATTTTATTTTATTTTTTTAATAAAGCTTTTTATTTGCAAAACATATGAGTGACTTTTCAACATTGACCTTTGCAAAAAAAAAAACTTTTTTTTCCAAAGCTTTTCCTTTCCCTCCCCCCGCCCCCCACCCCTA
>JAJPUD010012474.1:0-21754 GCA_023553655.1 Myrmecobius fasciatus | reverse complement strand
TTTTTTTTCATTAATTCCCTTGAAATTCTTGACCTTTTGTTTTTCCAGATGAATTTTGTCGTTATTTTTTCTAGTTCAGTTAAATAATCTCTTGGGAGTTTGATTGGTATAGCACTAAATAGATAGATTAGTTTAGGTAGTATTGCCATCTTTATTATATTCGCTCGACCTATCCAAGAGCACTTGATGTTTTTCCAATTGTTTAGATCTGACTTTATTTGTGTGGAGAGTGTTTTGTAGTTTTGCTCATATAGATCCTGAATTTCCCTTGGCAGATATATTCCCAAATATTTTATACTATCGATAGTTATTTTGAATGGAATTTCTCTTTGTATCTCTTGCTGTTGCATTTTGTTGGTGATGTATAAAAATGCTGATGATTTATGTGGATTTATTTTGTATCCTGCAACTTTGCTAAAGTTGTGGATTAATTCTAATAGTTTTTTAGTTGATTCTCTAGGGTTCTCTAAGTAGACCATCATATCATCTGCAAAGAGTGATAATTTCGTTTCCTCATGACCTACTCTAATTCCTTTAATCTCTTTTTCTTGTCTTATTGCCAAGGCTAGCATTTCTAATACAATATTGAACAGTAATGGTGATAGTGGACAACCTTGTTTCACCCCTGATCTTATTGGGAATGGTTCCAGTTTATCACCATTACATATGATGCGAGCTGATGGTTTTAAATAGATGCTACTGACTATTTTAAGGAAAAGTCCATTAATTCCTATACTCTCTAATGTTTTTAATAGGAATGGATGTTGAATTTTATCAAATGCTTTTTCTGCATCTATTGAGATTATCATATGGTTTTTGTTAGTTTGGTTATTAATATAGTCAATTATGTTAATAGTTTTCCTAATATTGAACCATCCCTGCATTCCTGGTATAAATCCTACTTGGTCATGGTGTATTATTCTAGGAATGATTTTCTGTAATCTCTTTGCTAATATTTTATTTAAGATTTTTGCATCAATATTCATTAAGGAGATTGGTCTATAATTTTCTTTCTCTGTTTTTGTTTTACCTGGTTTAGGTATCAGTACCATGTCTGTATCATAAAAAGAGTTTGGTAGGAGTCCTTCATTCCCTATTTTTTCGAATAGTTTATATAATATTGGAGTTAACTGTTCTTTAAATGTTTTGTAGAATTCACATGTAAATCCATCTGGTCCTGGGGATTTTTTCTTAGGGAGTTGATTAATGACTTGTTCTATTTCTTTTTCTGAAATGGGACTATTTAAGTAATTTATTTCCTCTTCTGTTAATCTGGGCAATCTATATTTTTGTAGATATTCCTCCATTTCACTTAGGTTATCAAATTTATTGGCATACAGTTGGGCAAAGTAACTCCTGATTATTGCTCTAATTTCCTCTTCATTGGTGGAAAGTTCTCCCTTTTCATTTTTGAGACTAACAATTTGATTTTCCTCTTTCCTTTTTCTAATTAAATTAACTAGAGGTTTATCTATTTTGTTGGTTTTTTCATAAAACCAACTTTTAGTTTTATTTATTAATTCAATAGTTTTTTTACTTTCAATTTTACTAATCTCTCCTTTTATTTTTAGGATTTCAAGTTTGGTATTTGATTGGGGGTTTTTAATTTGTTCTTTCTCTAGCTTTTTTAGTTGCAAGCCCAATTCATTGATTTTCTCTTTTTCTATTTTATGCAAATAAGCATCTAGAGATATAAAATTTCCCCTTATTACCGCTTTGGCTGTATCCCACAAATTTTGGTATGTGGTCTCATTATTGTCATTCTCTTGAATGAAATTAGTAATTGTGAGTGTAATTTGCTGTTTCACCCATTCATTCTTTAGGATAAAATTATTTAGTTTCCAATTGGTTTTTGGTCTATTTTCTGCTGGCCTTATATTGCATGTGATTTTTATTCCGTCATGATCTGAAAAAAAAAATGCATTTATTATTTCTGCCTTCCTGCATTTGATTTTGAGGTTTTTGTGTCCTAACACATGGTCAATTTTTGTATAAGTTCCATGGACTGCTGAGAAAAAAGTAAACTCCTTTCTGTCTCCATTTAATTTCCTCCAAAGATCTATCATACCTAACTTTTCTAACATTTTGTTTACCTCCTTAACTTCTTTCTTATTTATTTTGTGGTTTGATTTATCAAGTTCTGAGAGAGGGAGGTTGAGATCCCCCACTATTATAGTTTTGCTGTCTATTTCTTCTTGCATCTCTCTGAACTTTTCCTCTAGGAATTTCCATGCTATACCACTTGGTGCATATATGTTTAGTATTGATATTGCTTCATCATCTATGGTACCCTTTAGGAAGATATAATTTCCTTCTTTGTCTCTTTTAATTAAGTCTATCTTTGCTTTTGCTTGGTCTGAGATCAGGATTGCTACCCCTGCTTTTTTTTGTTCACCTGAAGCATAATAGATTCTGCTCCAGCCTTTTACCTTCACCCTGTATGTATCTCTATGTTTTAGATGTGTTTCTTGTATACAACATATTGTTGGGTTCTGGTTTTTAATCCACTCTGCTATCTGCTTCTGCTTTAAGGGAGAGTTCATTCCATTCACATTCACAGTTAAAATAACTAATTCTGTATTTCCTGCCATCTTATTTACCCTAGCTTATGCTTTTCTCTTTCTTATCCCCTTTCCCTCCTCCCTACTATTTTGCTTTTGAAAACCACTTCCCTCAAACAATCCTTCCCCTTTAGAGCCCCACCCACCCCCTTTTTCCCCCCTTTCCCTCCAGTTTCCTTATAAGTATGTCTATTATTCCCTCTGAGCCAAATCTGATGAGATGGAGATTAACCCAATTCTCATTCCCCTCCCTTTTCTCCCCTCAATCATTGTAGGTTTTCTTTGCCTCTACATGAGATGTAATTTCCCTTATTTTACCTCCTTTTCCTCTTCTTCCAGTGTTATCCCTTTTCTACCTCTAATTTCTTTTTCAGTTTATCATATCATAAGATTCATAAAATCACAATAAACATATAATAATAATCATAAAATCACAGTAATCATATGATAATAATCATAAAATCACAGTAATCATATCATAATCATAATGTAATAATCAATTCATAAAATCAACCCTCATTCTATAAGTATCTATAACATAAATATAGTTCTCAAGAGTTATTTTTTCTTGTTACCTTTTTATGTTTCTCTTGTGTTCTGTGTTTGTAGATCAAATTTTTTGTTCAGTTCTGGTCTTTTCAGTAGAAATAGGTGAAATTCTCCTATATCATTGAAAGACCATCTTCTTCCCTGGAAGATAATGCTCATTCTAGCTGGGTAACTTATTCTTGGCTGTAATCCAAGTTCCTTTGCCCTTCGGAATATCTGATTCCAGGCCCTTCGATCCTTCAAAGTAGAAGCTGCCAGGTCCTGTGTGATCCTTATTGTAGCTCCCCGATATTTAAATTGTTTCTTTCTGGCTTCTTGTAATATCTTTTCCTTGGTATGATAGTTCTGGAATTTAGCCACGATATTTCTGGGGGACTTAATTTTTGGGTTTCTTTCAGGAGGTGATCGGTGGATTGCTTCAAGGAGTATTTTGCCTTCTGGGTGTAAAATATCAGGGCAGTTTCTTTTATGATTTCCTGGAATATAGTGTCCAGGTTCTTTTTTTCATCATGGCTTTCAGGAAGCCCTATAATCCTTAGATTGTCTCTCCTAGATCTATTTTCCAGGTCAGTTGTTTTTCCTAGGAGATATTTCATGTTTTTCTCTATCTTTTCATTTTTTTGTTTTTGTTCAACTGATTCTTGAAGTCTTGATGAGTCATTAATTTCCAATTGTTCGATTCTAATTTTTAATGTCTTATTTTCTTCAGTTACTGTTTTTAGTTCCTTTTGCAATTGACCAATTACATTTTTTTGTTCACTGCATTCTTTTTCCATTTTTTCTATTTTATTTTGCAGTGATCTCATTTCGTTTCCCCATGTTTCTTCTAACTCTCTTTTAAGATTTTTTATGCAATCTTCAAAGAAAGCCTTGTGACATGGAGACCAATTTATGTCTCTCTTTGGGGCTTTTTCTGGAGTTGCTTTACCTTTAGGGACCTCAGGATTTGAGGTCTGTTCTTCCCTCTCTCCATAAAAGTTGTCTATGGTGAGAGCTCTTTTTGGTTTTTTATTCATTTTTTTTTAAAGGTGTGAGGTCTGTTTAGGGCAAAGGTGGGACAGCTGCTTTAATTTGCCCTGGGGCAGTTCTGCTGATTGAGTTATTTCAGGAACTGGGCAGTTCTGCTGATTGAATTATGTCAGGGGCTGGGCAGCTCCGCTGATTGAATTATTTCTGGTGCTTATCAGACCTGTTGTTTGATTGATTGCTTTAAGGTGCTGTGTAATGGCAGCTAGTTACGATGCTCATCAGGGGTTCAGTGGTTCACAATCTATCCCCCTCAAAAGGCAGACCCTCCAAACCACCTGCCCACAATCAGGACAAATTGTTCCAAGAGGTCCGCAGAAGACTCCCAGGTGTGTGAAAAGCACAACGCTCCCACTCCTGTTCCGACTCCTGTTCCAGCTTCCTGCTCCAGCTCCCTGCCCCGGTCTCCATGTGCTGCAGTCTGGGTTCAGTAGGCCACCCCCTGCCCCATTAAAACAGACCTGTTTTGAGGTTCTTCCAGAGTATCTTCTTCTAGAATCGTGTTGTTCTCCGGATATTGTGGATTTTTTTGCTTCAGAATCAGTCTAGAGGCTTCATATTTTGTTGGTTTGAGGGGAGGTTAGAGGAGGTTACAGAGAATCCTGTCTGATCTCCGCCACCATGGCTCCACCCCCGGCTGTTTTCGTGAAGCTTTTCTAAGAAATTACTTCTTTTAATTCTGAAACATAAGTGAAAAACAACTGAATTGAATTAACTTCATATGCATCTTCTAGGAAAAAAAGAAAAGTTATCTGATTTTCATGTATCCATTTGGTATTTTCTTGAAAATCTATTGCCCTTCATTTTACAGATGAGGAAACGGAGGCAAATAGGGGTAAGTCACTTGCCCAAGGTTACACAACTAGTAAGGATATGAGGTCAAATTTGAACCAAGAAAATGAATCTTTCTGATTCAGGCATGGTATTCTATCCATTGTGCCACTTAGCACTGCCCAATGTCAATATAGTACAGGCTTGCTATTTTGTTGTTGTTGTTGTTATTGCTCCTCATACAGCATTTTATTTTTCCCTAATTATATATGACAATTTTTAACATTCATTTTTAATATTCATTTTTAAATTTTGAATTCTAAATTTTATCCCGTCTTTCCCTAACTCCCCTCTCCCTAAGACAGTAATTTCATATAGCTTATATATGTACAAACATCTAATACATATTTTCATATTAGTCATGTTTTGAAAGAAGAAATATGCCAAAAGAAAAAGTGAAAATATTGTGCTTTGATCTGCATTCAGACTTCATCATCAGACTTTCTCTGGATATAGACAGCATTTTTTCAAAATAATTCCTTCATAATTGTCTTGTATCATTACATTGCATAGCATTCATAGTTGATCATCATAATGTATTATAGTTTCTAAGTATAATGTCCTCATTCACTTCACTTTTCATCACTTCATGTAAGTCATTCCAATCTGAAATCCATCTGCTTATCCTTTCTTATAGCACAGTAGTATTCCATTGCATTCTTATATCACAACTTGTTTAGCTATTACCCAGTTGATGATTATATCTTCAGTTTCCAATTCTTTTGCCATCACAAGGAGAGCTTCTATAAATATTTTGTGTAAATAGATCCTTCTGTTTAAAAAAAAATCTTTGGGATACAGATCTGGTGGTGGAATTGTTTTGAAGTTTGATTGTTCTTGGGGATGAGTTCACAACGCCACCAACAGTTAGACTTGGAACTTGAAAAAATAATAACCAGTATGAGTATTTTTTAATTCATGACCTATACTTTCACTACATTTTTAAAGCACTGTTATTAATTTTTTCTTGGCATTTCTCATAAGAATTTTAAGAAGGTAGTTAGATTCAAAATCTAAAGAACAATCTGAGAAGAGAGCTAATTAATAAAAGGAAAGAAAATACCAATGAGGATGTGAAAAAAGAAAAATATATTTTATAGGATGATAGGATTTGGAGCCCAAAGAGATAAGAAGACTTGGGGATCACTCTTTAAAGCTCTAGTTAAAAGATGAGCAAAAAGAAAGGCATATGTACTTTTCAGGCCTAGTTTAACAAGCAATAAACCTATCATGAGTATACCAGCATTTCTTGAATCTAAGGAAATGATACTTTGCAGGAAAAAAGAATTAGAAATCTCTGATATAGGGAAGGTTCAAAGATTAAAATATCTCTGCCCTTAATGAAAGGTGAAACTAGAGTCTCTTTCTCTATCTTTTTGGTTATTCCAATATGATTAACATTTTATCTGTGCAGAAAAAGAGGTAGGTCTCTTGGTCCAAATTTGCTTGAATAGATAATCAAAATATTTTAGGTAAAGTAGAAATTTAGATGGAAAAAAGGCTTAAGTAATGAATTTACATTTTGTGTGTTAGAAAACAAAGTTATGGAAGGATTCTGGGAAGATAGTTGAGTAGGTTGATAAATTTCAAGATTTCACCCACAAATAGAACAAATTTGTGCCTCAAGGCAAACATGGACTGGTGAAAAATCAAGAAGTCTTGGGACAGAACAAGAGTTCTCCTGATACAACCCAAGAATATTTGAAGAATATGGCTGGGGATTAACCTGTCTGAAGTGCAAACATTTCCCAGCTAGCTAGCTCCATAGAAACATCAAGTGGGAACCCCTCAGCTAGCTAGCTGTGACTGAAGTCTCAGTAGGAATCACAGAGACTTTCACCTTCTGGAATGCTTGTGGAGTTAAGGTTTGAGTCTGGGAAGACTGAGTGAACTTCAACTGATTGGGAATGCCAAGCCCACCTGTGTTGCTGAAGCACAGCTCTGGGGGAGAAGAAACCAGCACCTGGCAAATGCAGAGACAGTGGGGCAGGGGTGCTGCTGGCTTTGGGCACTTGCAGAATGGTGGAGCTCTTGGTTTGGGGTTCCTGGTCAGAGTGGAGAGCTGAAGGGAAGCTTAGGCACTACCCTCCACCCATGATTAGAGATGCTTATACTAATACCTCTTATTAAAAAAAATGAATCTTCAAAGAAAAAATAACCCCACCAGTGAAACATATTATGGGAACAGAGAAGATGAGGATTCATTTTCAAAGGAGGACACTTTAGTAAGAAAAAAAAAGCTTCTCCCCCAAAGAGTAACATGAAATGACTCCCTGCCCAAAGAGAATTTATAGAAGAACTCAAAAAAAAAAAAAAAAAACTTCAAAGGTAAAATAAGAGACATTGAGGAAAAACTAAAAAAAAAAAAAAAAAATCCAAGAAAAACAAAAAGCTTATGTGGAAAAAAATTAACCAACTAGAAAAGGAGATACAGAGTCTCCCTTTCTTTATTTTTTTTTGTTTGTTTTTTGCTGAGGCAATTGGGGTTAAGTGACTTGCCCAGGGTCACACAGATAGGAAGTGTTAAGTGTCTGAGACCAGATTTGAACTCAGGTCTTCCTGACTTCAGGGCTGGTACTCTATCCACTATGCCATCTAGCTGTCCTGGATACAGAGTCTCAAAGATGAAAATAATGCTTTCAAAATTAAAATTGAGCAAGGGAACACCAGTGAAATTATGAGAGAACCAAGATATAACAAAACAGATTATAAAGAATAAAAACATAGAACAGAATATGAAACATAAGAAAAAATGGCATATCTGGAGAACAGATCAAGAAGAGAAAAATTAAGAATAATTGTACTGCCAGAAAATTGTGACAAGAGAACTTTGACACAATAATGCAGAAAATAATCCAAGAAAATTTTCCTGAAGTGATCGAACATGAGGGGAAAATAGAAATAGAAAAAAATCTATTGATTACCACCTCAGAAAGATCCTTTGTAGAAAACACACAGGAATATAATTGCCGAATTTTGAAACCCCAAGATCAAATAGAACATTTTGCAAGAAACAAGAAAAAAAAATTCAAATATGCTAAAGCTACAATTATAATTGATATAAGACTTATCAGCAGCTTACAATAAAAGACTACAGGTCCTGGAATCATCTCTACTGGCAAAAGTTCAAAAGAAAACCTATAGCCAAAAATATTATATCCAAAAAATTTATCCATAATTTTTAATAAGAAAAAATGGACCTTCAATGAATTTGTAGATTTTCAGGACTTTCTGTCAACCAAAACTGAACTTAACAGAAAATTTAACATATAAAAGTGAATAAGAAAGATCAATTTTAAGGAACTTAACATAGACAAATCATTTAAACGTGAACAAATTATTTGTTTTTTTTTTAATATTGGGAAATATATACTAAATGTTTAAGATTCCCATCAACGACAGAGTAGCTCAAAAGAAAAATTGGCAGTCAAGGTAAAAATAGTAATTAGGTTATACAAATGAGATATGGAGAACAAACACAGGGGCATTAGAGTTGGGAGGAGACCTCTTAGTTCTGAAAACCTACTCACATCAGGAATGGGTTTATTAGGCAGCACGACATATATACCATGAAGGGTATAGCACCACCAAAATCTATAAAGAAATAAGGAGGAGGGATAGGCAGATAAGGAAGCAAAGGGTGAGGGAAGAAGACAAGGGAGGGATCCTTGGGTAGAGGGGAGTTGAAGTAATGGCAAGGCAATATATGGAGCACAATGTAATTAAACAGGCAACAGGGATAGGAAAGATATGTGTGTGTGTACTGGGGGAGTGTATGCATGTATATATCTACATATGTATACATAAATACATCTTTTCTTAAATGTAGCTTGCTTGGGGGGGAATGAAAGGGGGGAAAAGAATGAAGTAAATAAAGTGCACAACAGAGAAACAAAGAACAATTTACAAGGATGTAAAGAAAAAATTGACATTCATGAATATAATTTCTTCTACATATATGTGTATATATATATATACATATAATATATGATCTGGTAATTTGCTGTTATATATTTTGATCTTCCCTGATGTTCTGCAAGGTACAAGACAATGTTCTCTTTTGTTTTGTTTTATTTTATTTTGTATTTCTTTTCTGATTTTCTCTTTTTTTTAACTTTTTTTGAATAAAATAAATTTTTTTAAAAAGAAAACAAAAATGTAAATATGTTGATGCTTTGCTACCTGATTGCCTTTAGATTCATAGATATAAATCTTACCATTATTTATGCTTTCATGCATATTAATTTGTAGAATAGCATGAGTTTTGTATTTAATGGATTACAGCTACAGGTCTGACTAAGCCTAGGTTGAGGGCAAGGCTAGAGTGGCAAGAATTGAAATGATATGGGATTATAAAAGATGATAGGGAGGGAAAAAGGAGGGGCATTGGGGTTGTAAGAGGTATTATTATGTGAAGCACAGTTTTGAAAAGGATCCATTCATATGGATTTCTATGGGAATTCTATGCTTAGTTATCCTATTAATTCGTGAGTTCACTATAATATAGTAGAAAGAGTATTATATTAGAGTCAGAAGATCTGGGTTTGAATTTCAGCTCCACCAATTTGCTACCTATGTGACCAATATAGGGTAAATCAATTTCCTCAATTGTAAAATGAAGGGATAGGACTAGAACATCTGTGATGACCTTTCCACCTCTTGATCTCTAATACTTTCTCCATAATATTAAGATTTTCACAACTGATGTAGATTATGACACCTCTTCATGATGTGCAAATTTTATCTCTCAGTTATCTATGAAGTTCAATAAAGTTCTTCCCCTCATACTTTATTTAAATTGTATCATTTTTAAAATTTGACTTTTCCAAGTCTTGCTACATGATCTTTTTTCTCTTAATACATATCTTCAGTAATTTCTTTTTAAGGTCCATCTTGTATTTAAGTTATTGTTAGTGTGGGTCAGCCCTGTCATGTATTTCTGTTACCTGTTGGGTTATTTATAATTTTTGTCATAATTTTAAATAGTGCTTGTAACTATTTAATAATAATTTAATAGTAAGTATTATTAACCATTTAACAATCTGAAATAGTTCAGCATGAGTATTCTGTTTTAAAGTGAGGGGAAAACAACAACTGACCTTATATTTCAAATATTACTTAGCTCAGTGAATCTCATTCTCTTTCAAGTAGAATTAGGACTCAGATATTCTGTCTCCAGTCTAGTACAGTCTTCATAAGAAGAAGCTTCCTACTGACTCAAGTGCTTTAATAGAAAGTTATTCCTCTGTTCAGAGTGAATGGAAAAAAACTCATAAGCATTTTTAGCAGCCCTTTATTGATCAAAGTAATAATATTAAATACTATGTAAAATTCATTATAGGTTAGAATACTTTTATTAAAATCAATTTTACTCAATTTTGATTTTTTTTGTTACATGTATTTGTACAAGAATATGTGTATATTTAACCAAAGTTTATTAAATTACTAAGTCATTTACTCCCTTTAAGTCACAGTAAAATACCTCTAATATTTTATATTCAGGTATGACTCCCCTGAAGCTTTTGTAGATAAATTTTTTGCCAAAATCACATTTCTCCTTAATTTTCATTTTAATTGTAATCCAAGTTAAGGAAAAAAAATTCCAATATACAAAACCAAAATGTAACAAAACAAGAGCTTATAAGAAAAACTGTGTATGCTTTGTTTTATAGGTTTGTATGTTTTTCTTTATAATTTAATAAGTAGTAACAAAATAGTGCTATTTATGTCCCTTTCTGTCCTCATGTCCTGGGCATTAAAAATACTTTATTGATGTGGTTTTTGCATATCTAACATTATCTACTAACCAACTACACTCCCCCCTTTACCTGATTCCTAAGTAGAGATCCTCCCACTTACAATTCAGAGGGAAAAATAAACATATTGGCCATGTCTCAGAGTGATTATCTCATTATGTATTTCAAGCACATAATCCTTCTAATAAAAGGGGGAAGCATTTCTCATCATTAGTATTTTGAAATCATTATTATTCATTTCTTTGATCAGAATACTAAGATCTTGAAAATTGTTTTTCTTCATATTATTATTGTCAGTACATATTCTCCTGATCCTGCTCAATTTTACTATGCATGTATTCATAGAAGTCTTCGCTTATACCCACACTTTTAAGAGTCTGAAATATAAGAGAATAAAAGGAAACACTTAGTTCACCTGAGTTGTCTGAAGGCTCTTAGAAGATTTTCCCTTGGGTTTAGAGGTAATCATTCTGTACTAAGAAGGAACTATTAAGGAGTGGAATATTCAGAGTTAACATCAAAGAATAATGGCTAGAGTTCTGGGAACCCTGAGAATATTCCCTATGATATGTGAAAGGTAAAATCTCTTCTTGAATTTTGTTCATATTGCTTTCTTCCAATGGCTATTTCAGTATCGCCTTGGAAATCAGCTCAGTGTTAGAATCTAATTGCCTTTGAATATATGGTAATTGTGTAGTGCACAGAATAGTGATACATAAAGAAAACTTACATTTTACTAAGAGACAAAAGTATGTGGAAATACAATATGGAGTTAAAGTCAAGAAAACTGGAATTGTTCCTACAACTGACACACAGTGGCTATGTGATTCTTGTCAAGTCACTTATATACAATTCTCTATGATTATAAGTTACATAACAGTTGATTATCTATATTAGTAGTGGAAGCTCCCTACAAAAATGAAATCATAGATTTGTAACAAGAAAAATTAATTAGACAAAACTTTGTGACTAGAGGAAAGCACTAGATGCAACTATAGAAGCTTCCAAATTAAGGTTAAGAAAAGAATGAAAACTCCAAATCACTAGTGATCAGAGAAATGCAAATTAAGACAACTCTGAGGTACCACTACACACCTGTCAGATTGGCTAAAATGACAGGAAAAGATAACGATGAATGTTGGAGGGGATGTGGGAAAACTGGGACACTAATACATTGTTGGTGGAACTGTGAACAGATCCAACCATTCTGGAGAGCAATTTGGAGCTATGCTCAAAAAGTTATCAAACTGTGCATACCCTTTGACCCAGCAGTGTTTCTACTGGGCCTATATCCCAAAGAGATCTTAGAGGAGGGAAAGGGACCCACCTGTGCAAGAATGTTTGTGGCAGCCCTTTTTGTAGTGGCTAGAAACTGGAAACTGAAGGGATGCCCATCAATTGGAGAGTGGCTGAATAAATTATGGTATATGAATGTTATGGAATATTATTGCTCTGTAAGAAATGACCAGCAGGATGATTTCAGAGAGGCCTGGAGAGACTTGCATGAACTGATGCTGAGTGAAACGAGCAGAACCAGGAGATCATCATACACAGCAACAACAGTATTACATGATGATCAATTCTGATGGACATGGCTCTCTGCAACAAAGAATTGTCTCAAACCAGTTCCAGTTGTTCACTGAAGAAAACCATAATCACCCAGAGAGAGGGATATGAAATATGGACCACAACGTAACATTTTCATGACCTCTATTGATATTTGCTTGCATTGTGTTGCCTTTCTCTGATTTTCTTTTTTTTTCTTGTATATAGGATTTTTCTTGCATAACTTCTCAAGTATTTCAACATTATTAACATGCAGTGGGATATTCCTGCCATCTAGGGGAGGGGAGGGGACTGGGGATAAAATTTGTAATGGAAAGCTTTGTAAAGATCAATGCTGAGGAACTACCCATACATCATTCATATGTTATACAAATAAAAAGCTTTAATAAAAAAAAATACAAAATAAAAAAAAAGAATGAAAAAATGGGAAAAAAATAAAATGGAGAAGTCACATTTGGTTTAAAGGGACCTAATTATCCTACAAATTAAAGCATCCCCAATTTTAATGTGATTAATAAAAATATTAATGTGGAAATGTGAGGATAATCAGTAGGGGACAAACTGAAGGTTAGTTACTCATTAATTTGTGGCAGGTAGGTGATACAATGGACAGAGCATTGGGCCTGGAATCAGTAAGACCCGAATTCAATTTCAGCCTCACATATTTACTACCTGTGTAACCCTAGGCAAGTCACTCAATGTCTGTATGTCTCAGTTTCCTTAACTGTAATTTGGGGTTAATAATAGTCTTTACCTTACAGAGTGCTGTGAGAATTAAATGATATCTTTTTTAAGTACATAGTGATGAAGCACTAGATTAGGAGAGTGGTTCAGAATGTGAAGAAGTCACAAAGGTATTCTCATAGCCAAAAAGCACTTTATTTCATGAAAAGGCACACAAGCCAACCAGAGAGATCTAGCAGAGGCTAAATATGAAGAGGCACTATTTAAAAGTCAGAAGCAGGGAAGAAGAGAAGGAAGGATGGAGTCTAGAGATTTAGGGAGGGTCTCAGGGGAAAGTGGACTTGCATTTATGCTCTAGAATGCCTACTCAGGAGGAGGGAATGTCCATCAACTATGGATAAATCAACAATAAGATGTGCTTATTATTTGGTTTCAGGTACAAGATAGCAACTCAGACTTTTGGATGACAAACCAGACATCTTTGAAGGATAGTGAAGTAAGGATATCAAGCCCAACTCCTTTTTTTTCACACACATTCTCTAAGCTTATGCCTCATCACTCCCAATAACTACATTCCAAAGGTGACTATATCATTCCTAAGGCCAAGTGGCCTGGGGTCTCTATTGCTACTGAGGTTTCTATTACATCATTCCCATGGGCTTCACTATATCACATGAGTACATGGTAAATTCTTAACAAATGCCTTTTCCCTTCCCCTTTCCCAGTGTAAATCTCAGCATTTGCTAGATGTTATATGCAATTCATTATTCTTAGTAATAAGATAGAGATCACAAATCCTTGTGAAAAAAAGTATACTTCTTTACTCACCATTGTGAATATTTACTGTCATTTTTGATTGAAAATAAAAATCATAAATTTAGTAGTTACTTTTCTATATATTTCCCTTCTCTAATAAATAAGAATAAAGTTATTAGCTATTAGTCTGAGAACTTTTCTAGCTTTAAATTAAGCTAGAAAAAAGATTCGTACCCATTCATAAATTTGGTTTTCAGCCTTTGTCTATTATTTATATGGTAGAAAGAGTGAATGTATATCTCCCATGATTGTCATGAGAGGGAATGGGAAGAGAGCACACAATTCTCCAGATAGAGGATATGGCAGCTATTACATCCAAAGTAAATGAAAAAAGGAGAGAGTGATAGTGCCTCATTGTCCATGTGACTTGGATCCTGGTTTTATGATTGATTTGTTTTTTATCAATTTAATTATTAACAAACATGCCAGACAAAAAGCAGAAAAGGACTGTATGATATCTTGATTACCTGTTATATGCAGTTTACTTTTTAAAAGTATATGTTGAATTTGGTAAAGTAGAAACAATTTTGTGCCATTTGTATCCCTTTCTGAAATTGTGTTTTTCCTAATTGAAGCTTTTTTCTTCTTTTTTTTGCATCATTATCACTTTTTATTCCCCCTCCCTTGATCTTCCTTGTAACAAATTGTTATAGCAAAAGAAACAAATTTGTGTATTGGCCATTCTGAAAATGTTCATCTGATTCTATATCTCCATACCATCTCCTCTTATCAAATTGTAGGAAACATGTTTCATCATCAATATAATGAAGTCATTATTTATCATTTCAATCAGTGATCAGAGTTCTGAAGTCTTTCAGTTGTTTTCTTTTACATTATTTTGTTCACTTTGTAAATTGTTTTCCTGTTTCTTCTTCTTTTACTGCATTCTTCCCTGCATCAGTTCAATTAGGTCTTCCCCATTTTCTCTGAATTATACATATTGCTTTAGTAATTTCTCATGATGCAGCAATAATATTCCATTGCATCAGATACAACAATTTGTTTATTCATCCAATTAATGGTTAAATCATTTTGTTCTTTTTCTTTTCTACAACCCAAAGTGTTGCTATAAATATTTTCACCACAGCTAGGATCTCAATGAGTTATCCATAAATTAAATGTTTATAAATTGAATTATGCTTTAAATGTAATAGAAACCATTTATAGACTCAAAGCTTTATGTGCAAGACTAACTTTGTAAGGTCATCTAATCCAACCCTCTAATTTTACAAAAAGTGTCTCCTCTGGGCTGCCCCCCAAGTTGAACTCATGTAATAGATTCCACCAGAAAAAAATAATCCAAACTCAAGGATAACCGATGGATCCACAATCCCAAAACTATACCTCATGAGCTCCCTTTGATATATTTACATAGTAATTCAGAAATCTCACTTAGATCAAAATGTAGGCATTTATTAATATAGTATAGTAAGAAAAGATACAACAAAATATCTCTCCAAAAAAAACCCTGATGTATATTTTCCCATAAATATGCACAGTATTGCTGAAGAGATCACGCACTCTCAGAGACACATATGGAAAGAACATATATGGCTGTAAGATAACTTACACTTCAAGTTCCCAGGATCCTTTTATCTTTCCTTGTGATTTCTTCAAGATGAAAGATGGCAGAGTAAACGCAGTAACTTACCCAATCTCCACCCCCAAATACTCCAAATTCTTTAAATAATGACTCAACAAATTTTAGAGCATCAGAACACCCCAAAAAATGGAGTAGAACATTTTCCAGCCAAAGGTGATTTAGAAGTTCAACAGAAATGGTCAGTGACATGGGGGTGGTGAAGGGTGGTTGGGTGTGTGGGTGGGGGGGTGGTTAGCTTCCAGACTTCTCAGCCCATAGACAGATCCAAAGAGGACTTGCAAGGTCAGCAGCAAAGATCTGTGGATTCAAAGTGGGGTTCTAGCATGCAATCCCAGTGCTCTGGCCTCAGCTCTTGCCCTGACCCCAGCATCAGCAAGGAAAGATATCTGAATCATCAGTAGTGCTGGAGGCTTCTGGAGCTCTTAGCCCGGAGACACCAGGAAGGACTAGGAAGGTCAGTGATGGGGTCTGTGACTACGAGGTGGGATTCTGATGTGCAGTTCTAGTGCAGCCTCTGTTATCAAAGTCCCAGACCCCACCAGCAGACTAGATCTTATAGCTACTGTGGGGCAGGGACACACCTAATAGCTCCAGAGCAGAAGAGTGCTTGTGGTCAGATTCCTAGGAAGATTTCTGAAAACAGCTGCACAAAATCCCTGAAACTTGGGACAATGTACCCCCAACTCTGGAAACAGAGCCCTACTTTAACAGAGAGTTTAAAAGCAGAGCAATAGGCCAGGAAAATGAGTGGAAAACAAAAAAAAGTTTCTAGCAATTTAAAGATATCATGGTGACAAGAAGGATCAAAATACACACTCAGAAGGTGATAACAAAGTCAAAGCTCCTACATACAAAGCCTCCAAGAAAAATAAGAACTGGGTTCAGGTCATGGAAGCACTTAAAAGAGACTTTGAAAACCAAATAAGAGAAAGAGGAAAAATTAGGAAAACAATTGAGAGGTGCAAAGGAAATACAAAAAACTAATGAGAAGAATGTCTTAAAAAAGCAAAATTGGCCAATTGGGAAAGAAGGTACAAAAGCTCACTGAGAAAAATAATTCCTTAAAAAATAGAATTGAGTGATTTCCTCATGGTGTTTATAATGAATGAGATATGATGTCTCTCCTGGGAAAGTTATGTTTCTGGCTCCCTTGGATCTTTTCCTTAGTGAGAGATATGCCTCTAGTATATAATCTTCACCATCTGTTGTTTAGGGTTCCACTGAAATCCCAACCTAGAATACAGTTATGATTTTATGGGGGGAAATGGATGAGACATAATAGCAGCAATAATGCTCTTTGACCAGCTGAACTCTCCTTCTTTTGGGCCTGTCATGACCTAAGCATGGACTCAGCTCTACAGCCTGGATTCATAACATCTCTTGTTGATCTGACTGAAATCTTAACTGGATTCTGCTCCATTGGATGCTGCCATATATATCTGCTACAATATTTCTTTGTGTTTGAGGGATGGGGGGGAAGTAAGGAGAAATGTGAATAAATTACTTCTGGCTTGTTGAATCTTCCAAGAGGCAAAAGAGAAAGATGATGATCATATCTTCTCTTGTACAGAACTGACTAAAAAGAGGGCATCAGGGATGTTGCTAACCTTTAAGTCAGTCAATCACTACAAGTACTTGTGCTCTCCTTAAGTGTCATCATTCAATGGATAACATCTTATAATCTCAACAGATTGAGAAACATCTTCAATTTGATCTGATCAGTGACTATTAAATGCTCAGGCTATTTAAGAAACTCCCCATTCTAATTATTGGGTTGTTTAGGAAAGCTTATAAACACTTTCTTTGTGTACAAAGTAACTAAGTGATTTGTTCAAGGTCAATAATAACAATAAATAATAATAATGGATAACATTTATATAGTAGTTTAGATTTTATATCATTTATATATATTTATATTATATCATTTATATATATATAATATCAACTGTTATATAAATATCCATTATTGTTATTGCATATATACACACATATATTATAGCATAATTATAATATATACACATATGCAGATACCCACACACACACTCATGTGAATACACATACAGTTTCAACCACATCCACTTCTGAGAGTGGCAAAGACAGTATTCAAACCCAGGTCTTTTAACTCTATATCTAATGAATGTTTTTTCTACTATATTCCCAGAATTTGCAGTAAAAGTTTTGTCAAATACTAAATCTCTTTGCAATGCTAATGATAGTTTTCCCTCCACTTTTTTGCCTATAAACTTATTTTACAGCCCTTATAAAATAATTGGCTAATTTTTTTGAATCGTTGATGTCTTCCTAAATGAGTATTTCCTATATTTCTGAAAGATGGAAACTTAACTTTGTTGATGCAAAAAAAAAAAATGTAAAGAAGGTTTCTTATTTTGGAAAGACTAGATTTCATTGTTTCTAGTTGCTTAGCAACAGATTTCTGAGGTAGGAAGTGAAAGCTTCTGGACTTCATATGGCAGAAGCTACATAAAAAGCAAGAAAATATATACATACGGAGAATGAAAGGAGAAATTTACAATAGAGAAATCTCCCACTAATACTAATAGGGTGTGAAAAATGGCTTGTTTTTTTCCTTCACAGTCCTCAGATTGGGTCTAGTAGCCTCTCTCTTTATAATTGATGGCTGTCAGTTCTTGCTGTACATCTGCTCTTTGGTAAATCTAGTGAAGCCAGCCAAATTTCTTATTTACCCATTATACTCTATCCTAAAATAATAGGGTCTTTTCTCTGTGCTCAATTTTATTTGGCAGATATATAAGCATTTACTATATTCCAAACCCTGTGTAGTTAATGGCTAAATAAAGAAAAGGCATCATGCCTCTAAAAAGCATATATTCATATGTGCATTTGATTTTATTCAATTTTTTGAAGGCTTCTTGGAAGATAAAATTTCTTAAAGGATCAGAGGAATTTTGCCTATTGGAGCAATGATTTTTCTACAGGTCAAAAGCACAACTTCTTATTTTAGAATAGACAGGATTATATATACATATATATATGCATATGTATATACATATATATATAGTAGATATGGGTAAGTATTTCCAACAATACATATTTTAGCCTTATGTAATTTTTTAAAAATATATCACTGCTCCATCTTTGGTCTCTCCTAAGTAGGAGAAAGGATTAATGGAATATTTAATGGTATATATTACAAACAGCATTTGGTTTTGTAGTCAGAGGACTTAACCTATATGTACTATTTGCTACTTGCATAACTTGGAATAAATAATTTAATCTTTGTGTATTTATGTCCCCATCTTTAAAATGAAAACAAAAAGTGACCTAGGTGATCTTTAAGACTGGTTGCATCTTTAATTCCTATATTCTCTCACAGAACTTCTTAACCATTTTTGTGTAATAGACCCTAGGAGTCTGGTGAGGTCCAGAGACCTGTTCTAAGAATGATGTTTTTAAATTCATAAAATAAAATATAGATTACCAAAAATACCAATTATACTAAAATTGAAAAAAAAATTAGTTCATGCACCCCAAGCTAAGAATCTTGGTATAGCATTTTCTATTTGTATATTACAAATCATATTATATTGTGTTAACATATTAATTCAGGACTTAGACCCATAGTTTCTTGGATGTATACAACACATAGGCAGATATATTATATAAGTCCCGCTTTTAAGAAATCTCTGCTCTAACATGTGGAGACATTTTCTGCTTTCCTGGAGGTATATGAGATAGATATATTCATTAAGAGATCTTGGAGATTTGTTTTTGTCCAGTCATTTTTCAGTTGTGACCTCATTTGAGGTTTACTTAGTAAAGATACTGGAGCAGTTTGCCATATCTTTCTCCAGTTCATTTTAAACTTGCCCAGGATCACATACTAAGTAAATATCAGTGGCCAGATTGAATTCTAGAAGAATTCCTAATGTCTTCCTGATGCCAGACCTGATACTCCATCTACTTGGCCACCTAGCTGGTTTCACTTAGTCAAATCAAGTCAACAAGTAAGTATTTATTAACCATCTACCATATCGAGGCATGGTGCTAAGTGCTGAAGATACAAAAAAAAGCAAAAAAAATCGTTCCTGCCCTCAAGAAGCTTACAGTCTAATGCGAAAAGAGCATGCAAACAAGTATGTATAGAGAAGCTAATTAATGATAAATTGGAGATAAACAGGAGGGATGTATTTAACATTAAAGGGGACTGGGAAAGGCTTTTTTTTGCAGCAAATAGATAATTGAGACTTGCAGCAAGTCAGGGTAGCCAGTGAAAATTCACACAGAGTGAATTGAACAGTCTTAAATCTATTTCTCCATTTTACAATTCAGCCTCCCATTGAGGACTTTGTTTCCAGCAACTCAACTTTTTCTTTAACCACAAAGAGACTATCAATTCACTAGAGATAAATTAAAATATAAAATAAGTGAGAGAGCCAAATGTTAGAATTTTGGAACTTCCAACATAGGGGTTGGGAGCAATTGTGATTGTACAACTAATTTTTATTTTTTTAAGCTTTTTATTTGTATAACATATGTATGGGTAGTTCCCCAACCTTGATCTTTACAAAGCTTTCCAATACAAATTTTACCCCCAGTCCCCTCCCCTCCCCTAGATGGCAGGAAGTCCACTACATGTTAATAATGTTGAAATGCTTGAGAAGTTATGCAAGAAAAATCCTATCTACAAGAAAAAAAAAAGAATCAGAGAAAGGCAACACAATGCAAGCAAATGTCAATAGAGATCATGAAAATGTTACGTTGTGGTCCATATTTCATGTCCCTCTTTCTGGGTGTATATGGTTTTCTTCAGTGAACAACTGGAACTGGTTTGAGACAATTCTTTGTTGCAGAGAGCCATGTCCATCAGAATTGATCATCATGTAATACTGTTGTTGCTGTGCATGATGATCTCCTGGTTCTGCTCGTTTCACTCAGCATCAGTTCATGCAAGTCTCTCCAGGCCTCTCTGAAATCGTCCTGCTGGTCGTTTCTTACAAACAATAATATTCCATAACATTCATATACCATAATTTATTCAGCCACTCTCCAATTGATGGGCATCCCTTCAGTTTCCAGTTTCTAGCCACTACAAAAAGGGCTGCCACAAACATTCTTGCACATGTGGGTCCCTTTCCCTCCTCTAAGATCTCTTTGGGATATAGGCCCAGTAGAAACACTGCTGGGTCAAAGGGTATGCACAGTTTGACAACTTTTTGAGCATAGCTCCAAATTGCTCTCCAGAATGGTTGGATCCGTTCACAGTTCCACCAACAATGTATTAGTGTCCCAGCCCTCCCACATCCCCTCCAACATTCATCGTTATCTTTTCCTGTCATTTTAGCCAATCTGACAGGTGTATAGTGGTATCTCAGAGTTGTCTTAATTTGCATTTCTCTGATCAATAGTGATTTGGAGCAACTTTTCATATGACTAGAGATGGTTTTAATTTCATCATCTGAAAATTGTCTGTTCATATCCCTTGACCACTTATCTATTGAAGAGTGGCTTGAATTCTTATATATATGAGACAATTCTCTATATATTTTAGAAATGAGGCCTTTATCAGAACCATTAAATGTAAAGATGATTTCCCATTTAGATGCTTCTCTCCTAATCTTGTCTGCATTTGTTTTGTTTGTACGGAAACTTTTTAACTTAATATAATCAAAATTATCCATCTGGTGTTCAATTAGGAGTTCCAAGTCTTCTTTGGACATAAATTTGTTCCACCTCCACAGGTCTGAGAGATAAACTATATTACGTTCCTCTAACTTGCTTACAAAGTCCCTCTTTATATCTAGATCATGAACCCATTTAGATCTTATCTTGGTATGTGGTGTTAGGTATGGGTCAAGCCCTAATTTCTTCCACACTAGTTTCCAATTTTCCCAGCAGTTTTTGCCAAATAGAGAGTATTTATCCCAAAAGCTGTGGTCTTTGGGTTTATCGAACACTAGATTGTTAAGGTTAATGCCTAGGTTGTCCTGATAACCTATCCTGTGCCACTGATCCACTGCTCTATTTCTTATCCAGTACCAAACGGTTTTGATGACCGCTGCTTTATAATATAGTTTTAGATCTGGTACAGCAAGGCCACCTTCATCTGCCTTTTTTTTTCATTAATCCCCTTGAAATCCTTGACCTTTTGTTCTTCCAAATGAACTTTGCTACTATTTTTTCTAGATCTGTAAAATAATTTCTTGGGAGTTTGATTGGTATGGCACTAAATAAGTAGATTAGTTTGGGTAGTATTGTCATTTTTATTATGTTTGCTCTGCCTACCCATGAGCACTTAATATTTTTCCAAATGATTAGGTCTGATTTTATTTGTGTGGAAAGTGTTTTGTAATTTAGTTCGTATAGTTTCTGACTTTTCCTTG
>JAJPUD010012473.1:36143-49156 GCA_023553655.1 Myrmecobius fasciatus | reverse complement strand
AAAAAAAAAAAAAAAAAAAAAAAAAATCATGATCATGAATCTTAAAATCAAGTTGACCTTTTTCTGAGGACTCATTTTTTATTTTATTTCATTTTTAATTAAAGCTTTTTATTTGCAAAACATATATATGGGTAATTTTTTAACATTGACCCTTACAAAGCTTTCCATTATAAATCCCCCCCCCCCCGGCTCCACCCCTCCCCCAGATGGCAGGAAGTCCACTACATGTTAATCATGTTAAAATACTTGACAAATCAAATATGTGTATACATATTTTTACAGTTATCTTGCTGTGCAAAAATAGTCGGATCTACAAGAAAAAAAATCTGAGATGGGAAACAATGCAAGCAAACATCAGTAGAGAGCATGAAAATGTTATATTGTGATCTACATTTCATATCCCTCCCTCTGGGTGTATATGACTTTCTTCACTGAACAATTGGAACTGGTTTGAAACATTTCATTGTTGAAGAGAGCCATGTCCATCAGAATTGATCATCATATAGTCTTGTTGTTGCTGTGTATAATGATCTCCTGGTTCTGCTCGTTTCACTCAGCATCAGTTCATGCAAGTCTCTCCAGGCCTCTCTGAAATCGTCCTGCTGGTCGTTTCTAACAGAACAATAATATTCCATAACATTCATATACCATAATTTATTCAGTCATTCTCCAATTGATGGGCATTCATTCAGTTTCCAGTTTCTAGCCACTACAAAAAGAGCTGCCACAAACATTCTTGCACATGTGGGTCCCTTTCCCTCCTTTAAGATCTCTTTGGGATATAAGCCCAATAGAAATACTGTTAGGTCAAAGGGTATGCACAGTTTGATAACTTTTTGAGCATAGCTCCAAATTACTCTCCAGAATGGTTGGATCCGTTCACAGTTGCACCAACAATGTATCAGTGTCCCAGTTTTCCCACATCCCCTCCAACATTCATCGTTATCTTTACCTGTCATTTTAGCCAATCTGACAGGTGTGTAGGGGTACCTCAGAGTTGTCTTAATTTGCTGATTTCTCTGATCAGTAGTGATTTGGAGCACCTTTTCATATGACTAGAAATAGTTTTAATTTCATCATCTGAAAATTGTTCATATCCTTTGACCATTTATCAATTGGAGAATGGCTTGAATTCATATATATATATATGTACATATATATACATATATATATGAGACAATTCTCTATATATTTTAGAAATGAGGCCTTTATCAGAACCCTTAAATGTAAAGATGATTTCCCAATTTATTGCTTCCCTCCTAATCTTGTCTGCATTAGTTTTGTTTGTACAAAAACTTTTTAACTTAATATTGAGGACTCTTTTTTTATTATTATTAATACTTTTTATTTGCAAAACATATGTATGGGTAATTCCTAAACATTAACCCTTACAAACCTTTCTGTTACAAATTTTCCCCTCTACTCCCCACCCCTCCCCTAGATAGCAAAATATCCACTACATGATAATTATGTCAGAATACTTGAATCGAATATATGTATAGTTATTGCCACACATCATTTTTTTTTTGTTCAGGAGAAATCGTATCTATAAGAGAGAATAATCCGATAAAGGAAATACAATGCAAGCAAACCTCAATAGAGAACATGAAAATGTTATGTTGTGGTCCACATTTCACATCCCTCTCTCTGGGTGTATATGGCTCTCTTCACTGAACAATTGTAATTGGTTTGAAGCATTTCATTGTTGAAGAGAGTCATGTCCATTAGAACTGATCCTCATATAGTACTGTTGTTGCCGTGTACAGCGATCTCCTGATTCTACACATCTCACTCAGCATCAGTTCATGCAAGTCTCTCCAGGCCTCTCTGAAATCAGAGGACTTATTTTTTAAAAAAGGTTTTGTACAGTTTTATTTTTGACATGACATATTATCCATAATTATTTTACCTTTAACATACAGTCAGGAAATTGAACTGACTTTATATAAGAAAAACTGTGTATGTTTACATATTCCCTCTTGTCCTGGATGTATTTGGCTCTCTTTCTTAAGGAACAATTAGGTACCAATAAAAACATAGCATGGTGAAAATTCAAAGAGCAAATTGTCCCACATCAGTAGTTCTGTAGCATGTCAGTGAGTATAGCTGTGACACTTAAGAGAAAACTTTCTCTCCTGTGGTCCAGGAGGTCGTGGGTACTAATCATAGCTGTTAAAAATGCCTAGAGAAAATTGACCATTTGCTACTGAAATATAGGATTCCCTAAAGTTAGATAGCTTTTTATCAAACATGCAAATGGAAAACAGGTATAAGGTAAAAAAGCAGAAATATATTGCCGCTGTTTAGGAGCACTTTATTTTTTGAGTCATCCTATTTCAGTGGCTTGGGGTTTCATATTATATTCCTGCTCCCTTCCATCTGAGACCAGATGTTAGATATCTAGGGAACCATATTAGATACACGAAATGCATATTAGGGATATTGGCTTTTATTTCCATGTTCTTATTCTTCCTAAGTTCCTTTGTTTCATTTTTGCCAGCTGAAATTTTTGCACATGACTTCTTCACTTGAAATTATACTTAAAATCGATTGGGTGCCCATTTTTAACATAGTTTGAAAAATAGCTAATTCTTGTGACAATATGCTTTACTACTTGCCAAAGCATCACCTTGGAGAAAATCAGTTTTTCAAAAATTTATTTTTAAAGCCCTTTTTTAAAAGACTTCTTCCACAGTTGTATTTAATATCTCAATGTGACATGGAGATGATTCTGGGTAAATTCCAGTCAGGAAAGCCTTCATTTGTGAGTTAGAATTATATGCTTGTCATCTGAGGGTCAGCCTTTTTGAACTTGAAGATTCAGCAGATTAGCTGAAGATTGATGAATTTTTCAATCAAAATTCTTAGACTTTCTGCTGAGTTGAAAATTTGTGTTTTCCATCAGTGGAAGGATAACCTTGAGACATCAGTTTGCAGATTTTTGAAATATTGAATTAAGCCACGAAAGCAAAAGCTGTACTAATAGCATAAATAATACAGTTTAGTTAACTTTGGGAAAAATTTATAACTAGTCACTGGAAATAACAGAATAAAATGATCAGGAATCTTAAAGTTTTTATTTACATACTTTAATGGAGCACAAGTGTAAAGTCTCTTAGCACCTTTCATTCCAAGATCTCAAAGTGTTTCCTAAATGACTTATTCTGTTCCTCTCTCAGAAAGAAGCCCATCTGACTTTTATCAGGCATAACCAATTCCCAGACTATTCTGTTTGTGTAGCGTGAATGTGAGGATGGAACTCTTTATCAACCTTCATTGTCTATCACTCAAACCTCTGAGTATCTTTAAACAACGTTTGAGATATTAATCAGCATATCTTTAGACAAGTCTGGGACCTATTCTGCCAAGTATTCTATCTGGCTCCTCCTTGACCCCTCCCTCTGAGCTACCAAATTCTTCCCTCCTAAAAAACCCCCAAGACTCCTATAAAAGATCTGCTCATGATGAAGGTCTTTGCTAAGTTCTTTCTAGGACTAACTCCCATTATGATGTTTGCTCCCTTGTAGTGCCTTCCCTTTAATGACATCTTTCTCCTTATTTTAACTAACTCTGGTTAGTCTACTAACTCCAGTCAATGGCATTCCCAGGCTTCATGTTATTTTCTTTTTTTTTTATTTTATTCGCATAACATATGTGTGGGTAATTCTTCAACAATAACCCTTACATAGCTTTCTATTACAAATTTTTCCCCCCAACTACCCACCCCTCCCCTAGATGGCAGGATATCCAGTACATGTCAATTATGTTAAAATATTGGCAAATTGAATATATGTATACATATTTCCAAACTTATCATTGTTGTGCAAGAAAAATCTTATCTACACAAAAGATATGTCAGAGAAAGGAAACACAATGTAAGCAAACATCAATCAAGGAGTATGAGAATGCTATGTTGTGGTCCGCATTTCACATCCCTCTCTCTGGGTGTATATGGCTTTCTTCAGTGAACAATTGGAGGTGGTTTGAAGCATTTCATTGTTGAAGAGAGCCATGTCCATCAGAATTGATCGTCATATAGTACTGTTGTTGCCGTGTGTAATGATCTCCTGGTTCTGCTCATTTCACTCAGCATCAGTTCATGTAAGTCTCTCCAAGCCTCTCTGAAATCATCTTGCTGGTCATTTCTTACAGAACAATAATATTCCGTAATATTCATACATGGTATATTCTTTTAATGGTTTCTTCCACACTCCTTTCCTTGATAACTCTATTGCTCTTCTAACTATATTTAACATTTGCCACTCCTGGGACCTATTTTGTTTCTTATTTTGTCAGTGACCTCTTCCCCTAAAAAAAAAATCTTCTTCTTGGCAAAGAGAATTAATCATTGTGAATTTGTTACACGTTTCTTCTGAACTAGGAATTGCTACCCTGATCTCATCACTAAACATGTACCATTCTTAAGAACCAAAAAATACTTTAAATTTCTATTGTAGTACTTGTAATACTAGAAGAGGTTTTGTGCTTCTCAAGGTCAGTCAGTCAGTCATGAAATATTTGTTAACTGTCCACTTGTGCTTAAGGCCAGGGATATAAGAACATGCAAAATTATAATCTCTGCCCTCAAGAAGCTCACAGTCTAATGGGAGAGACAGCAAGTGAACAAATGCATACAAAATAAGCTGTATACAGGACACATGGGAAATACAGAGAAAAAGCACTAAAATTAAGAATAGTTGCCAAAGATTTCCTGTAGATGATGGGATTTTAATTGGAACTTAAAGGAAGCCAGCAGGAAGAGATGAGGAAGGGAGAATATCTCAGACATCCGGGATAACTAGAGAAAATGCCCAGAGCTAAAATAATATCTTCATGGAACAGCTAGGAGGCCATTGTTACTAAATGGAAAAATACATGGTACGGAGTAATGTGTGAAAAGACTGGAAGGATCAGAGAGGGAAACCAGTGACAAGATATAGATCAGGACAACTGGAGATGGCCCTGGATGTCATTTTTAAGTTAAAGGCTCAGTTTGATTGAGGCAAATGCCCATTAACTAATTAAAGCTGGGTGGTCATCATGACATTGATGGAATACAGGGATTTTGAAGCATTGAACCCCAAAAACTAAATTTGAATTCCAGAACTCTTTCCATATTTTCCCTCAGATATTGGGGAGATGGATTTGAAATCCCAAAAGTATAATTGGTGTTACAGGCAAGTATCTCAAAAGAATTTATAGGCTTATACCCTCTCCAAATTAAGAGGCAAGGCAACAGGCTTTAGCAGCATGCTATTTTCCATAAGGGATTTTTAATGATTAACAAGGGGAAAGACAAGAACTAAGTCCCCTAGTAGAATTCAGTTAGCTAGTGGAAAGATGCCATTACACTAAGGCCTAATAAATTTCCTGCCATAAGGCAGTGGTTCCTAATGAACCTGCAAAGGATTGAGGGATTATGTCCTTGGCTAGTTGGCTAACCCTTAAAGGGAGTTAGAATCCTAATAGATTTTATCAAGGAAGTAAGGTATAGATAGGTTCTTTTATAAGAGAGAAATAAACTCAGGGACTGACATCATAACTTGGCCTTCTCATTGGATATAGTAACTGTAGTGTTTGTTCAAGGACTTGAACTAGGAATTCAACCTGGAGTTTGCTGCAATAAAAGCCTGCTTAGAATAACAGAACCCCTAATCAAAATCAAAAGGTTAACTTAAAGAGAGAATCTTATAGGTGCTCCTTTCTGCTTGCCTCTGGGAGTAGCTTGGCTTCCAGATTGTTTATATAGTTAATTCAGGCTCTTTCCTGCCAGTGCCTAACAAGTTAGCTACCAAGCACCCCATCAGTATCACCTCTCTAATGACCTGGTCTTCTTTGTGGATGTGAAACTATAACTTTAATCAGAAGCTTTAATCCACCCATTCAGCTTCCATTGTTAATATAGAAATAGACTGACTCCAGGGACTGTCTTTATTAGCATATCTTAAGACAAATCTGCTGTCTGGTGTATCTCTACCTGGCTCCTTCCTGACCTCTCCCTAACTCCTGTCCTTATTCAGACCCTGCTTTTGTTCCTCTTCTCCCCTGAGATTTGAAAAATTTCTGATCCCAGAAGTACATTTCTTAATCATATATGATTCTGCTTTAGTCATATTTGGTTGAGCCCTTGAGCTAGTTCATGTAATAAATGGGAACTTTTGCCCTGTCTCTCACATGAATGTTTCACTCAAACCACTATTCTAAAACGATGCTCTCCCACTCTACTTCATTTGGAATTAAAGGAGAAACAACTTCTATGGATAGGAACTGCCCCATGAGGGCCCGGCAACAAGACTCTTTCCTTCCTTCCTTCTTCCCTCCCTACTTTCCTTCCTTTCTTCTCTTCCCTATCTCCTTTTCTCATTCTCTCCTCTTTCTCTCCCTCCCTTCTTTCTTCCCTCTCTTCTCCCTTCTCTCTCCCTTCACCCCTCTTTCCTTTCTTCCCTCCTTCCCCCTTCCTCCTTTCTTCCCTCCTTCCTTTTTTTCCTTCCTTTCTCCTCCCCTTCCTCTTTCTCTCCCTTCCTCCCTTCTTCCCTTCTTCCCTCCCTCTCTCCCTTCCTTCCTTCCTTTTTTATTCCTCCAGTGCCTAGCCTCTCTATCACTTAATTTCTCTAGTTCCTTTTATGTCTATAATTCCTTTAATATGATGGTATATGTAAAGAACTTGAAGTCTAAAATGCTATGTCATCTCTTAGAGGCACTGTTGTTATTGTTGTAGTGATTGTCCTTCATTCTAAGCCTTATGCAAGTGAACTTGATTTAAGTTAGAGAAAACTGTGTAAATACTCCAGCCTCACTTTCTCTGGGATCCATGGCAAGATATAGATCAGGATGATTAGAGATGGCTCTGGAAGCAGTAAGAGCTTTTTAAGCTAAAGTTTTTTTTAACAGATTTCATTCTGATTGAAGCAATAACCAATCAGTGATTCAAGATAGATAAGAAATGAGGCAGAGAATGACCTAGGAAAAAAAAATAGGGGAGTGGAAAATCTTTAGGATTTCTGGCCAAAAGAGAAACAATTGCTATTTATATTTTCTCTGAGCCAATCAAAATCCAAAGACCTTTTCTTGACCAATCAAGGAGAGCCTTAGTGATTTATGTTTAAAGTATGTTCCTTAAGAAAAAAATCTAATTTGTGAACCCCAAGATATTTTTCAATGTTTTAGCATAAAAATTTATATTCCTTTTGACAGAGCATCTATCAGAAGGAAAAGGAAAGGAAAAAGGGGGGGGGAAGGAAAGGAGAGAGGGAAGAAGAATGCACTGGGTCTGAAGCTGGTAAGTGAGTAGTATAAGCTTTAGAAGAGAAAACAGTGGATTTTTTTTTCTTGGCTGTTTGGGATTCATTAAATTGAAGAAAAAAAGGAAACCAAGTTAAATCCTCTCAGTATGAAATTTTAAAAAACACTAGAAGAAAAGGAAATACTGTTTTCTCCAGTCAGTATGATTTAGAAAAAAAAAAAATCCCTGATAAAGGGGAAATGGTTTCTTTTATTTCCTGCTAAGTTTTTGAAGAAAGAATTCTGGAGGAGTATCTTTGGAAAGCTTCAGTTCCTAAACCTCAAATCGCCAACGACCATATGACTGAGTAGGGAATTGTTGAAAAGTCAATTGTGGAGGAACAGGAAAGAAACAGATAAGCTATTGTCTTATTGTCCTGAACAAGCCTCACTTGCAAAACTATTAAATTTCAGGAAAATCTAGTAATTCTATTCAAATTTAGAAAAATTTAGTAAGCACTTATTATATGTTGGACCCTAGGGATGCACAGTTATAAAATGACAAAGTCCCTGCCTTTAGTGAGAATATAATCCAACAGAATTATCTCTGCCAGGAGTGTACATTTATTTTAAGAACTAGAATAGTATTTCAATCATGTGGATTCTATCTTTCAACTACATATTGTATCCATCAATATATTTATAGCACTTGTGTTTGTTTAGAAATTATGAACAGAATAAATGCAGGTAGGCTAAATAGTTTTCAGAAAGTTTACTTAGTTCACAGGTGTTACAGATGCTGTACTTGAATTATTTTGAAATGTTAATGGGTCATGATTTCATTGCAGTTGAGATCATGACTCATCTCAATCCATTTCATTTTTGTACAGGTTCTTGCATTAGTCTTCCTTAGAGAACCTCCCCAATGTACTAAAGACTTTTTTCTTATTCTTTTAATATTTTTGGACAATGGTATGGTACTCAGGCTTTTCACTTATAATCCTTCACTTTATTTAAAAAAAATTAATGCTTTACTGTCTGATCTGTCCATTTAATTCTCTGGTCATACATGTACTGGATGATATGTCATTGTATATGTGTTCGAATTGTCACATTTTGCTGCCAGTATAAGCTCAGTTCAGCGTCCATCGCCCTTATACTTATAGTTTGGTTCCTCATACACTTTGGGGTTCTGTATTTTGTAATCATCAAGAGAAATAAATAATGGTTTGATGTTTTTGTTATTGTTGCTGAACCAGGTCGGACTATTTATGGCTTAAAACATGATTTATGACAAATTCTGAGTTTTTTGAAACTTTAGCTATATATTCACATAGTCTTACAAGGAAAGTTAAATATATGAATGAAGTCAGTTAAATTTTATTAGCTGTATTCCCAATTTTGATGCTTAAAACCATAATTATTCAGTATACATCTAACATATTCATTATTGAAGCTTCACTGGAATGCCACTGTTGCTGTACTTACTGTTCCTTGATTACCACTCTGATTCTTGCTCATTGCTATTATAAGTAACAGTAAGCTAGGTATAATTTACTTAATAACTTGATTTTTATAAAACTGGCTTCCCATAAAAGTAAAACTTTTGTGGCACAATGCTAGGAAAGCTCATTTTTTGAGGGAGGGCATTTTTTTGATGTGATTTCTATTGAATGTCTCAAAAAGTATTTAGCAAAAAAAATTGTTTTAAGTATAACTAGGGGGAAAATTAAAAAGAGAAAGAATTTTTAAAAAGTATTGTTAAGATTGTACTATGTGCCAGGTATGTTGCTAAACATCAAAGAAAGGCTTTTTAAAAAAAAAGCAAAACTAGTCCTTATTTTCAAGGAGCTCACATTTTAGTAGAGGAGACAAGATATATCTAACTAGATATTGTACACAAGATATAATATAGAGAACATATAATCTTAGAGAAAAAGACATTGGCACCTGAGCTTTGAACTTCAAACAAAAAAACATTTTCTGTTCTTTCTTGATTTAGCCAAATCACTGAGAAAACACATACATCAGAAATATGGGATGCACTTCTGACCATTTTACTCCCCCTCAATGCCATTCTGCCTGAATTTCTCCCTTTTCTTTATTCTATTCTCCCTTGCATCTTAGATATTTATGAATGTTATTTCTCCCACTTCTCCCCATTAGATTATAACCTCTTATTGGCAGGAGTCTGTTTTATGCTTATGTTTCTGCCTTCAAGACCTAGCACAGTATCTTACATTTACTATAAATATTTAATAATCACATTTTCTTGAATTGAATTTGAGCAAGGAAATTAAAACTTGGCAAGAATGGGAAAACAGATGGTTTAGCTCAATTTAAATTTTGTTACTTATTAATAAAACATTTTACTTTCCAAGTACACCTTTAACCAACACTTACAAAAAAGTTCCCAATTTATAAATATAAGAAAACTGGTTAAGAAATTACTTTATGCACTGTTTTTCCTGTCCCTTTTAGCCACTCAGTTCAATCACTTTTGAACAATACTTAACATAAGAAAAAGTAATTGAAATAATTTGACCATCCTTTATGTTGGAAAAGGAGGACAGATAGTGAACTTCTCCCCTCTCCCATCTCATTTGCTGCTATATTATTGAGATTTTTCATTCCCTTTACATATGCTGTAACATAATCAGAGAATGAAAGCAATAATTGGAAGAGAATTTTTGTCACATTCTCTTCAATTGACAGCTGAGGAAACAGCTCTTAGAAGCCTTAGCCCAAGGTCACACAAATAGGAAGTATTAGAGCTGGTGCTTGAATTGAATTTCTTTGAGTCTAAATGTACTGTCATTTATACTGCAATAATGCTTTGACTGAGCTTTGTTTTGTCAAAGTCTGGTATTTATTAGCATTAAACTTCCCTTTAATTAACTTACATCATTTAATAGACCAAGATAAGTATTTCATCTTTCAAGGTTATTCTTGCATAGTAGGATATTTTATCACAATCATAGCCTAGGGCTAGCTCTTCAATTTCACCTCCACACTCCAGTTAATTGATCAATAAGATAGCTAGATAAATAAATGCACATTCAAATAAATAAGCCAGACTTCCATTCATAAAGCAGATCATGAAAAGATCAATTGATAGTTCTTTCATATATACAAAGTTCATAGCAACATTGTTATAAGTACTCTGTGAAATATGAACTATTAAGGTTAAAGAGAGGTAGAAGAAGTCACAGTGGAAAATGTCTGGTTATGTCCCTTAACATCATAGAATTTAGAGCTAACACTAGTCCAACCCAGCATTTTATAGACTAAGAAACAGAGCCAGGGAAGGGAAAGGACAAAGGTGTAAGGTAGCAAAACTTCATTCAAACGAAGGTACTCAGATTCTGAAGCAAGGACTTCTTGTCCTTTACTCAGTCTTCCTGGAAGAGGCCTTTTACTACATTGTATGTTCTGTACCAGCCCTGTGGTAGACACTGGGAATACTAACGGAAAAAATAGTCCCTGCTCATAAAGAACATATATATTGCCCTGGGAGAAGAACAAAGTGTGTTCATAAGTAAGTGAATACCAACTAGGGACAAAGTAATATATAATCATTTCAAGAGGAAGCAAATGTGGATGGTAACTCAAAGCACTTTTTTTTCCTGATAAATTTAACCAGGAACATAAATTATTAGAAACTTTATTTCTTGAGTAGAAAATTTTAGCAAAAGAAAAATAGATCATTTAATTTTTCCATTTAGGTCACATTGGAGTTTCCCAAGTATAGGAGAAAGACCAAGGAACCTTAGTTGACCATTTTCATATAAGAACTTCTGTCCTTTGGAACTTCACTAAGCAACAACTTTCTTCCGTCTCGCTAGGTTCTGTTTTGGTTCAAGTATTTGTCACCCTCTATTTTTACTCCAATCTATCTTGTGGTCTGCAGCGATTACTTCTGCCAAACATTTTTGCTTTTTGTTTGGATCTTTGCCTCTGTATCTTTTACCAGAATTACTTCCGAGGGGTTTGTTTTGTTATTAATTCATGTGTGTGTTGTTTTCAAATTTTAATTTTAAAATATTAAAATTTAATAGTACTAATTTAAAACTAGTAGGTTAACATTGCAAGGAATTTGAGCCCTTGAAACAAATAGTGATTGACAAAGTGTCTACTTCACACACAAGAATCAGTTGGAATCTCTGACCTATTAAAATGAAATTAAGCGGGTTTTTCCAGCCTAGCAATATGCAGTCATTGAATAGCAGTTGTAAACTTAATCTATGGGAGCATGCACTAAGAATTTAAACTAGCTTTCTCATGTGCCAGATATTTGATATTTTGCTGCTCAGATTAGTTCTTTAAAGGTGTCTCATGAAGAATGGTCAGAATATGTTAATGTGTTAGTGACAACAGGGGATCTTATCTGCCTAGTTCTAAAAGTTTGATGTATTTTTTGTATCTTATCTCAATTTAAAATTAATTCTATATTTAATGAACAAAGTCCTAAATTGTCTTGCAAATTAAATCAGTAGACAGTCAAGATCTGATGATATTTTGTATGTTTTTCCCATTTGGTAAAGAGGAAAAGATTTGGCTTGGCAAAAATAAGGATGTCAAAAAAACTATCTACATTTGAATCTTTTATATTTTTTATTTTTTGTTTTTATGTAACATCCTTAGGGCTATAATAAGAATAGAGACATAGATTCTTTCTTCCCAAACTCTTTTGGAGGAAGCTGACTCAAAGATCATGGGAGTGTGCTTATATTTTTTACACATTGAACAGAATGATCCAGCAATCAAGAGATGACTTAGTTATTACAATGAGATAGACTACAATGGTTTCCATATGTAGGGTCACAGTTCCTTTAAAGCTTCCCATACACATTAGCTGACTAGAACCAACAACTGCATTTTGCAGTTGATACTTAGAATCTCCCAGAAAAATCAAAGGCAATCCATGCAATGACAGAATTAGAGCGCTAAAAGAGATCACTGAAGTCATCCCTTCAGAATCTAGATCTAAAAGCCCTCACCCATCCATTCCCTCATATTGAGTACCCTACAGGTGGCCAGTTACTCAGACTTTGCTTCAAGATTTCTGGAGAGGGGAAACCAGTTACCTCTAGAGACAACCCATTCTACTTTGGGATAAAGCTAATTGTAGGAAAATTCTTAAATGAAGTCTGAAAGTGTCTCTTTTAAATGGTGTCATCATTGCTTCTTAGTTCTGTGTGAGGGCAGGCACAACAAATCTATTTCCTTTACCAGATCACAGCCCTTCAAATATTTGAAGCTGTAATGCTAGTTGTTATGTGTGCTGTTTCTCCCCCTCTCCCCACTGTTGCCTAAGCCTTTTCTTTTCCAGGGTAAACATTCCTAATTCCTTTAACTTATATTTGTCTGACATGAATTCAAGACCCTTCACCATTCCTTCTCTGGATGTTTTCCAGATTCTCAGTTTCTTTCTTAAAACATGACATTGAGAACTAATCACAGTACACAGAGGGCCTGACATTCAGAATACAACAGGACTGTCACCTTCCTTGTTATGCCTTTGTTGATTGTAGTCTAAATCTTATTGCCTTTTGTCTGCCATATCACACTATGGATTGATAGTAAACTTTCATTTCACTGAAACCCCTCAAACCTTTTTCTGATGAAAGGTTCTCCCAGTTATGAATCTTTCTAGACCTATTAACTGATATGTATCACTTCACCATATCCACAAGGATAGCATGAAAAGTCTTTTGTCAAATGTTTTGCTGAAATCTACAAGTCGTGTGTGTGTGTGTGTGTGTGTGTGTGTGTGTGTGTGTGTGTGTGTG
>JAJPUD010012473.1:0-36133 GCA_023553655.1 Myrmecobius fasciatus | reverse complement strand
GTGTGTGTGTGTGTGTGTGTGTGTGTGTGTGTGTGTGTGTGTGTGTGTAGTTTTCTAAATTGTTCTACTCTAGCAATTATCAAAAAAGAGTCTGGCATAATAAAGGTACACTGGATCTTTTTGATCATTGATGCTTTTAAATATTCATAAACTCTCCATTTAGCAAAATATGTTCTAAAAATTTTCCAGAAATGAAGTCAAATTCAAAGGTATATAGTTTGCAAATCCTATTCTTTCACCTGTTGAAAATTGGAACATTTACCCCTTTATTATCTGGCCTGATCTCTGTCATTCTCCACTTTCTTTCAAAGATCTATGCCAGTAGC
Source organism: Myrmecobius fasciatus (assembly GCA_023553655.1). Classification (NCBI taxonomy): domain Eukaryota; kingdom Metazoa; phylum Chordata; class Mammalia; order Dasyuromorphia; family Myrmecobiidae; genus Myrmecobius; species Myrmecobius fasciatus. The sequence goes on along the minus strand of JAJPUD010012473.1, from coordinate 35,807 downwards.
TCAACAATCACATCTGAAATTTTTTTCTGGACTCTAGTATGTAGTTCCTGTTGGCCTGATGATTTAAACTTATACTTTTCATTATTGAGTTTTTGTGTTTCTCTGAAGAAAATAAAATGAGATAATCCTTCAGGATCTTTAGATTATACATATAAATGTCTTTCTACCATATCTCTATCTTAGATCAAAAATCATGTCATTGTCCCCTCTAAATTTTGTTTAGATCAAAGTTAATTAGCAATCAGACTATTTGAATAGAGAGCCTGGTGATATTGGGGCCTATCACAAAATCTATCACATAAACTAAGATAGTCATATCAATGAGATAAATAGTTATGTTGTGGTTACTAGCTAATTCTTAATGGAAAGATAGTCTAGTGACAAGTAATAATTGTAGATAATCACTGTCTTGGATCAGGGAACCAGAGAGAAGGATGTTAGTCTGGAAGGGTAAGATCAGGTATACCAAATTATTTCAGTTGCAGAGTAGAATAGCATGTCTCATAGTCATGGAATATCCTCATGGGCTAGGACTATAAGAAGAGATAATAACATGAGCACCATGGTGCCAAAGTCAAGCAAAGTTATGACCAGTAACACTGGAAACCCCTAGCTTACTTATGCATGCTTTGACTCACCACAACTGATTTTTATTTGACTTTGGTGAATGGGTATGTTTTTTTCTTTCTTTTTTTTTTTTAACATTTTTAAAGTATTGACTACTTAATGCCTTCAAAATACATCTAACCACAATAATGGTACCTTTCTTCAAAAGAGTTCAAGGCATTTTTACAAATCTATCACTTTTCTTTCCTCCTTCTGAGATGTTTTACTAACTATTCAGATGTTTTTCATTGATCCAATGTCTCTTCCAATCAATTTGTCTAACATATATTTCCAAATATTTAGACATTTTTGTAATTCCTTCTTCAGAGTTTTCCATGTAAATATGGAATAATGACTAGGAATCAGAGGACCAAAGACCCAGTTCTGGCCTTGAATTTGCCTTGAACACACAAAACTTAAATTTTCTGGATCTCATTTTCTTATTCCTAGAATCTGATCCTCTGACACTAAGTTGTTGTGAAGTTCAAATGAAACTATGTTTTATATTTTTTTGTGCCATATTATCATTGGGAAGCAGGATGGAGCAGTCATTTTACAGCCGGCCATTAGAATAAGGAACACCTGGGTTCACTTCCCTTCCTACACATGCTGGCTGTGTAAACCTGGACAAGCCGTTTGGTGTCCCTAGGCGATTCTAAGAATTTTTAAGTTACAGAAAGTTTGTCATTATGTATTGGCAAAGGAAGACCCCATCCCCCATGAAATCCCAAGTCTGAATCCTTCCATAATCATTAATAAAAATATTGTACTTGTTGTTATTGTAAGGTGGTATTGACGATAATAGTAAATAATAATAAAATTTCCATACAGCTCTCAACTTCCATGCCTCATCATGGCAGGGAAGAGGTGAGGAAGTGAGCCAGTATTCCTGGAATTCTGTGGCAACAGAGCATTATCTTTGGTTCTTGTTGAGAAAATTTTCATATGGGCTAAATGATGAATTGTATTTATAGTCTGGAAAGCAGCCTAGCTAAAGATGGAGATTTACCATGTCCAGCCATCATCACAAAGTTGACTGCTAGGAGAAGGATTTTTTTTTTTGGAAAGGACATAGTAGTTCATGAAGGAGCTGAGATCTACATTGCTGAAGGGAGTACCCATTCAAATCTTTAAAAAGATCCAAGTAACATATTAAAGGAAATTAATCTCTGTACAGAAGATAAAACATATAGAACGTTCTCCATTTCTTATTTCCAGTGCAATAGGCCTATTCAAAAGTGAACAGTTATGTCTCATATTGCTTTTCTTCTCTGTCCTAGATGATTATGCCCAACTGTGCAACATACCAGTCACAGGACCTCGGAGGCCATATGGACAGGATGCTTTGGTTGACTTCAATGCACATTATTCTCCAGAAACAGATCCTTACTTTGTTCAGGACCGTAAGTAAATGTTAATGTAAAACTTAGTTAATGTAAAACAATTTGTATTACAGATTAACTTCTTACATTTTTTTTATTTTGATAATAAGAGGGGTTCAATGGTTATAACAACAGAATTTTTTATTGTAATGTTGAGTGATGGTCTAGTTCAATCAATCCATGAGTCACTGAATAAGTCTTTATGAAGTATTTGCTTTATGCCAGGAACTGTGCTTAGTTTGGTACTAGATCACTTTAAGTTCTGAAATTGTCTTTCAGTCTAGTAGTGTTATAGTAATTTTCAATAAACTGAAATGAAGCAAATTGATATTCACAAATAATAGATTTTATATGCCAAGGGAAAGTGTTATAGAGCCAGCTTGAAGAATCTATTAATTTTTCAATGTAAGCAGTAAATACTACAAATCAGGGCTTGATTTGTTATTTTATTGATTGTCTAGCATTATGAAAGCAATGAGAAAATGTTGATAATGCGGATTAAACTTAAAAGTGTCACATACATTTTTCCTTTCAGAGAGTCAGTTATTAAATGTTTACTAGCATACCCCTGAGACATACTGACTTTCTGTAGATTCTGAGCAGGGTCAAGTGGAAGGAGCAATAGTGTACATATATAAACTTGGTTTCTCATTCACAAAGACAGCTTTATATCATGTGACCAGAACAGTCTTGTACTAGAAAAGCACATGAAAAGGAAATGTTTGGTGTTGGAAAGCAGGAAGTCTGCTTTCAGAGTCATATTCAACTTGAAAGAAGACTCATATTCAACTTGAAAAATGTTGTTTTGTCTAGGGCAAAATGAGTGGACAACATAGGGCATTCCTCCTTAAACAGAAATGGGAATTCACATGTTTTATGCATCAAATGCATATCTCCCATGGCTTTCCATACTCCTGAAAGTAGTGCTTCTTAGATTAGATTGTCAACACAAGAAAACCTGGGAGTGTAGAAAAAAGAATGTTGCTATATTACAAAGACAAAGCACCTTTGTGATTTGCGATGCCTCTTTACCTTTTTATAGAGCAAACTAATGATAATCTCAGAGCCTCAGTGTGCAGCATGGGCTACGGCCTTGCCCAAGAATTTCTATTGGGTGCGTTCTGTATGCTTTCAGATTAAGAAAAGCATTTGTTTCTAATTAAGTTCAGCATGGTTGAAAAGTTACACAGCAGATTTCTTTGGATAAATAATATCTGTCAGCTCCTTTATGTGACATTAATTCCATTTTTTCAGGGCCATATATTGCATATTATTCAGTGTAGTTTCTTACACTCACCTTTTCTTCTTTCAGAGTGTTAGAACCAAAGTTAACTAGTTCGAATCTTTCTTAAGATACTTACTAGTTATGTGACCCTGAGCAAGTCATTTATTCTCTGTCTGAAAATGAGGATAATAATAAAACCTATCCTCCAGGGTTGTTATTAATTTGAAATGAGATATTTGCAGAGTACTTTATAAATAATAAAGTATTATGATATACTGACTATTATTATTGTTATTAAGATATGCTCTGTTGAGGTATTCTGGGAAGTATTGTGTATGGGCCTCTAAAGTAAAAGTAACAGCAGACTCAGAACACATAGGAGGAGTATTGACTATTAGTCTGTTTTATATTAGCTTGAACTCATGAAGACCATGCCTCACAGGATTTTATTGCATTTAGTCCCCTTGTAAATAAGAAAGCAACTTGGGATATGTTACCATGCTTTAATAGGTTGGAAAACATATGCTGGAAAAAAAATCAAGCACTGAGATTTCCAGCAATAACAGTCTATATCTTTAAAAATATTTCTTATGTAGTCCCATGGTCCAGGGAAGTTTAGTGTAACATGATTGTTAAGCTTTTTGGACCCATAATATGGAAGTGGCCTGGCTTAAGTACCTCTTTTTCATGCTAGCCTTGCATTAATAGTAATTTTTAATTAACTACAAATGTGTAACTACAAATGTTAAAAAAATGAGTCTACTTGTCCATCATCTACTTCCTTTATTGGCAACATAACAGAATTAACAATGACCTGCAGCTTTGAATATGTAAAGCTTTTCTAATATCTCAGAAATTGTAGAGCCCTTCAAAGATTTCTCACTTACTTCCCTTGAGTGCATGACTAAAATTTCCTCATGGATTGGGTAAGAGTCTTTCAGGCTTATTAAAAAATGAAGAAATATGAAGAATAATGTTAAACAGTTTTATTCCTTTGATGACCCTGTACAGTATTGACTATCATTGGACAGAGCATTGTAGGATGTTCTGTTTAAGATATAAAGAAGAGTAAGACTGCCCTTTAGGAGTTTATAATTGGGAAGATTATGTGTATGTGAAAATCTATAATTTAAGATGATATGAACAACAGAAACAAATGAGGCAGTAGAGAAGGAGGAAATAGAAGAGATTGAAAGGGTCTGAAAAACTTCATGGAGGAGGTGACATTGGGAGTCTAAAGGTGAAGCAGAAGAAAAAAAGGAGGAACAGCATAAAACACCATAGGATTTGAGAAATGCAAGTTATATAAAAGGGGAAATATGTAGTTCTCTTTGGCTAGGCTAGCCTTTGGAATAGGGGAATGAGAGGAGGTGAGCATAAAAAGTTAATCTGTGACTCTCAGTGCTCATTTAGCTGTTAGAAGTCAGAAGCAGAATCTGCCATGTGGGAAGTTTAATAACAATACAGAAAAGAGCAATGAAAGCTTTGTCAGTAGGGGAATAACCTGTGCTTCCAGAAAATTAATATGGTAGTTGGAAGTAGGACTGATTGGCACAGGGAATTCCATGAAGCCAGGGAGACCACTTAAAAGATAATTGCAACTTTTGCAGTAATAAAGAATTAATCCAGGATAGGATGTGGGAATTGAAAGGAATAGATCAGGCTAGAAACATTGAGGAGATTGAACCACTATAATACAGAAGCTAAATGGGAAGAGTAGAAAGAACTGTTTTGAATAGGTATGATGCATGTCATTAGCAGCCTTGTTCATTTCGGGAAGGCTTTGTGGTCTGTAGAGGGAAGTGATGCATTCGTTTTTGGACATGTTGAGTGTGAGATGCTGGTGGAACATTCAGGTGGAGATGTCCAGCAGGCAAGAACTCAGGAGTGAAGTACTGGTTGGAGAAATCTTGAGAATTATCTGTATGTAATTGAAGTCATAATGAGAAGGGGATTTGAAGGAATTCCAAGTTAAAGAAGATGATTGACCTGTACAGAGCGGGGAGTTGAGATCATTTGTTAATTTTGGGGAGTGGATAGGGTGGAGGATTAGTGTAGTTATAGGATGATGTTTTATATTTAAATGCAGCTGTAGAAAATGGCATTGAATTAACAGAAAATGAATAAGCAGTCTGACAGACAGACTCTACTGGTTCTGGAGTTGGCGGACTTGGGTTCAGATCCCAGCTCTGCTAATTATTATGTATGTTCTTGAGCATGTTACCTTAAGTAGGTCCCATCCAGCTCTAGATGATGGACCTATGATTAGGCCCAATAGAAGTTAGATAACATGAATGCAGTTAGGTGATTCAAGAGGTAACATGTCACAATGAAAAGAGAAGAGGATCAGATTTTGATTCAGAAAAGAGATCTGGGTTCAAGCTAGCCTTTTGACTCCTGTGAGGTATATGAACATAAATAATCTATCTGATCTTCCATTTGCTCATTTGTCAGATGTGAAAAATAATACCAATAGTAAATGCCTCTCAAAATATGAGATTTCAATAAATATCATACAAATGTGAATTACTACTATAAATTTTAAAGCAGTTCCATCTAGTATTATTTCATAACTTTTTCTAGCAGATCTCAGCTCTCCCTAAGCAAGATTAAAGAAAGCAGACAGTGACAGTTCTCAGTCTTGTAAATTAGCAAAGATGGAAGATGGAAAGTAGAAAGCTAAGGAGATAAGGAATTTTAAGGATGTAGTAAACACCAAAATAATTAATAATAATAATAATAATAATAATCTGGATTTGGTTTTTCTATCTCCATTTCAGCCTGAACCCCAGGCTTCCTTATGTTGCCATCACCATATGCTTCATTGCTTCCTCTGGCAAACTCCTTTGTTCTTCAAAAGAGTAGGGACAGATTCAAATTGCTGAAAGGTTAGCTTTTTTCCTTTGAGGCCTTCACTATGTCAGAGATGATGCTTTGCTGCCCTCTGCTGCTTTTTAAAGAGATTACTTTGACAAGAAAAAAATCAATCTTTCCAAATGTCATTGTTAGGCTTTGCTTTGTTAGGCAGCTCTTATGGGGTAAAGAATGAGAGAGAGGTAGTTCTAGGAAGGTAGGATGTGAATGGAATAGGAGATACTGTGTCATCAGCATATTTGGGTCACCGTGATTTTATATTTTCATCCTTCAATTCTGTCAAGGCAGTTAAAACACATACCCCATGAAGCATTGCAATGTGTTTTTTTAGGGAGGAAGGGTGTATTATTATTAAACTCTTAACTGTTTACATCTGAATGAATTAAAACATATCAAACAAAACAAAATAAGATGAGCTTTTTTAAAAGACTAATTTTGATTCTACAAATAAAGTATGATGTCATTAACTCATTCATTAGGATTTTGTAATTGTCTTTCTTATTTTTACACTTTTGTCCTTGATAGAGAGTCCCTTTGGTATGTAAATGACCTAATGGATTGAATTCTGAACTTGGAGTTAGGAAGACCTGAATTCAAAACTTATTTCAGACATTTATGATTGTGAGCAAGCTTTTAGTTGTTCAGCTTCAGCTTTGTCATCTGTAAAATGGGGGTAATAATAGCACTTACTCATGGGATTGTTGTGAAGATCAAATTAAATAATAAGTAACGTAAAGTATTTTGTAAACTTTAAAGTGCTACATACATTTTAGCTTGCTATTGTTGTTCTTGTTGTTTTTAAACCTAGATCAACCAGACTTGGTGAATTTCTTGCTAGCCTTACCTTTTTCTCATGTGTAAGAAATTGGTTGGACAATACCTTCCTTTTAAATCATTTGGTTGCTCTTTAGAAGTACTCTGACCATACTCTACAGCAACTGCCTACATAAGCTCTAAGAGACAATTCCATTGGCTTAATCTTCATTGCTAAATTATACTAATTTCTACCTCCTTTTCCTCCACTACTACTAATATCATTTCCAATGAGGATGGTGGAAGCTGTATATCTTAACATAGCAAATAATAAGATCCAAATTAGCATCTCTTCCATATTTACCTTTCTTACCCACTAGTTGATATCTTATTCTTTGTGTCTCTTTTGCTATAGTTTTACAGATGACTTTAAAATTACAGGCGAATCCCATGTACCATCGTCTTTTAAAGTATCATTTTTCATATTTATACTGAGAGCACCTTTTCTTTATTTTTTTATTAATACTTTTTATTTGCAAAACATATGTATGGGTAATTCCTAAACATTAACCCTTACAAAGCTTTCTGTTACAAATTTTTCCTCCCTAATCCCCACCCCTCCCCCAGATGGCAGGATATCCACTACATGATAATTATGTTAGAATACTTAAGAAATCGAATATATGTATAGTTATTGCCACACATCATTTTTTTGTGCAGGAGAAATCATATCTACAAGAAAGAATAATCTGATAAAGGAAATACAATGCAAGCAAACCTCAATAGAGAACATGAAAATGTTATGTTGTGGTCCACATTTCACATCCCTCTCTCTGGGTGTATATGGCTCTCTTCACTGAACAATTGGAACTGGTTTGAAGCATTTCATTGTTGAAGAGATGATGTCCATTAGAACCAATCCTCATATAGTATTGTTGTTGCCGTGAATAATGATCTCCTGGTTCTTCTCACTTCACTGACCATTATTAGTTCATGCAAGTCTCTCCAGGCCTCTCTGAAGTCGTCAGCAGCTTTTCTTTAAATTAGAAAGATAAAAACTAACATAATTTGGCCTAATGTGTTTGAAACACCCTGTGCTTTCACTTGGAGAATTTTTTAATAGATCAATGACTTGGGCTTTTTTCCTACTTTAAAATCTGACTTTTTCTCTTTCCAGGTTTCTTAAATAGTTTTGAGGAGTTGCAGGCAGAAGAATGTGGTATTCTCAATGGATGTGAAAATGGCCGCTGTGTTAGAGTACAGGAGGGATATACATGTGACTGCTTTGATGGCTACCACTTAGATATGACCAAGATGACTTGTGTTGGTAAGAATATGGTTGCATGTTAAAAATGGTTTTCTTTCCACACTTCCCTGTGAGGCCAGATTTACTCAATTAAAGGAAAACAAGACATTGCTTCTTCTGGAATGAATTTCATTTGGTTTAGAAATCAAAGCATATAGTTTATACTTTTCCTGTTTGACTTTTGCCTATAGGTTTGATGACACATAATGAATTCTTTAAATAATTCATTAACATAAATGAGTGTGGAGATATTTTTCTCTTGTCACAGAGATTTCAACATCTTTATGTATCAATAGTTTATTAATTTTACAGGTGAAAAGAGGTATCCATTTCAAAAATACCAGTGCTGGTAGGGAAAGAGATCTCAAAAAAAGAAATGCCTTAGAAATCTAAATCATTTTTCCCAAATAGAAGCATCAGGAGACTTGGAGAGTGTTATTCCCATATGCCCTCTTCATATTTGGGAATATCTTTGAGATAGCTGTAGTGTTTTCCTGTTTGAACTGCTTCAGACTCTAGCTTACGTATTTTGACTGTCAACTATATATAACAGAATACCCCTGAGGCCTAAGACTATTATTTCATTTCACACTGGTTACCATCCAACATTTACTCAATTAACATTGGGACAAGTCCACAAGAGGGTGAGATAATTGAAACTTCAATCAAGTCAACCCCCAAGTTACATATGCCTAATTAATATATCCTTTAAATATGGCAACTTTTCGAGGTCAGATGGCCAAAGGAATTCCTTCTCTTTTCTGTATCAAAATGCTCTTCTCTTTCTTTTTAATCTTTTTAATAATTAATATCTTTTTATTAATAAATAATTAATAATATATTGATAAATAATAATATAATATAATAAACAAATAAATTAATAATAATCTTTTTAATAATTAATTTTTAATCAAGTACAACTGCTACCTTGTAACTCTCTTACATCCTGATTAATATATCTTAAATATGGCAGGTTTTCAAGGCCAGATGGCCACAGGAATTCCTTCTCTCTTCCGTATCAAAATGCTCTTCTTTTATTGCTTGATCTATTATAACTGCTACCTTGTAACTCTCTTAGATCCATTATTCTAAGCAACCAAATATTAAATATATGATATGTTTTAGGAACTATACTAAACATTCCTGAGGGGGGGAAATTGTACTAATAAGGTACTCTGAGTTTGAAGGTTCAGATATGCCAGAAACAGTTTTATTTAAATTGTCGCAAATCTTCATGCAAGTCTTTTCTGTTTTGGAAAGAGAGAGAGATGTCCATGGCATAATGGATCAAAGTCTTCCAACATGACTCACCCCAGTTATAAGGAATCTTGAAAAGAAAAAAATATCTTAAAATGCAGTACAAATCATTGTTCCAAAATTGAGCAAGTATCCTTCTAGATTACTCCCATCCTAGAGTTAAACAAATAGGTCTCCTTCTATACACATTTCATGTGGACAATTGAAGAGGAGACTCCCTTCAGATAGACCAATACCATATCACTTCAGAAGTCAGAAAGGAAATGAAATAAATAAGACAAGATTTATTCTTTGTGAAAAGGTTTGGTACCCTCATTAATCTATAACACAAGAAAAGCCTTTGTTCAAAGTGCTTTTCTAAAGATTTTGGAAAATGATTTAAAGAAAATGTTACTTCTTAATATCTCTAAAGGTACTAAAAAGAGGTTTTTGGATTTTTTCATGTGGTTTCTCAATGCTATGGACATATGAACAGTCCCTTTCATTTATGTGTGTGTGTAATATAAAAGCACATTCAGAATATGTACAATGAACACAGTAGCTTTATGAGGGAGGATAGCTGGCATGAGAATAGACTTCACATGTATTTGAGCTTAGTTTTGAAGGAAACCAAAGATTTTAAGAGATGGAGATGGGAAGGGAGAGCATTCCAGACATAGGAGATAGTTTCCTAGGACCAGACTGAGGATGGGTTTGGGAATAGGAGGAATAGTGGTGCTAAGGGAGTCTGAGAGATTTAACTTTTCCTTCTTCATACCTCGTTTATGACTTTCCTCAACCCTAGTTCTCTTCTTGTGCTAGCCCGATTATAGCCTATTTTGGAGGAGGTAATGACCAATTAGTGAATCAGACAAGTCTATAATTAAAATGAAATCCATTATTTCATTTCTTCCTTTCTGCCCCATATCCCTCCACCATCCCAAACAGGTTAGAGATTCTTAGAACATTAACATTTAAAGAGGCACAGCCAGGAGAGTTGAAGGGATAGACCTAGGAATCACTTAGGGATACTGCTCTTTCCACAACATAAAATGCTTCTCACAGAGTGGAATTTGTATCGTTTTTGCACTTTGCATAGCTGTGTCTAAGACTATGGAGTCCCCACCAGTTGTGTCTTCAAGTATTTGAAATATTTGAAGAATTGCCTAATGGAGGAGAAATTAGACTTGTTCTGTTTTGTGTGTTGTTAAGTGGCATTTTCCAAAGAATCCAATTTAGGCCTGATGTCAGGGGAAAATTTTATTTTTAGATTTCAAGCTATACATAAGTAAAATGGACTACATGAAGAAATTGTGGGATCCTCCCTTCAAACAGAGACTAGATGACTATTGTCAGGTGTTTTATATTGGATATTCTATCTCAGATATGCACTGAAGCCCTCCAACTGAAATTCTTTGATTCCCTGATGACTTAAAATTGAAGCCTTAACTCCAGCTACATTTTAGAGAGTAGAAAAGCTTAGAAGAAGGATAGAGATTGATATTTTTGTGGGACCTCAAATTAGAATTATGAATGCATTTTGTCATAGGAATAGTTGCATATTAAGAAGAGGTTGTATAGTATGATTACTATGTTATTGTATTTGAAATATATTATGGTTTACATTCTCCACAAAAAGTCCTGCTCTGGTTCTTCTTATATCCTGGTTTTGAACCTGAATTCTCAAATGTTGTGCCAGCAGGGCATTTAGTGGATTCTAAAAAGTACTAAAGTTATAGGCAATACCCAAGGTGAAATTGTATTTGTTATCTCATTTAGCCTTGGCCAAGTTAGCCACAAAGTGATTAATTTTTCAGGCAAAATAATACAGGAAAATATGCTTCAATATTTCATTATATCCATAGCTGTCTTCCATTGTAGAGTATAACCCCTGTGTCTCCTTAACTTGATGATTCTTCCCTATATCCTTCTAAATAATCTCCACAAAAGATTTACTCGGCATTCTAGAACCTTTCCTCTAGTTTATCAGGGTTCCCATTACAGCAGTCAGGATGCCTGCTTGTCATTCTTTGTTGTCCATATATGGAGTATTATGTTTTATTCCTTACACATAACACCTCCATTTCCTAAATCCAGGCATCATCACTGGCTGTCCCCCAGGTTTGGAATTCTCCCCTTTCTCATCTCTGCCTTCTAGATTCTCTGATTTCCTTCAAATCTTAGCTAAAATATTCCACTTTCTATTTGAAACCTTTCTTAATTCACCGTTACTGCCAGTGCTTTCTTACAGAGATCATCTCCTATTTATCTTGTATTTATCTTTTTTTTTGCATGTAGTTATTTGTTTGTTGTCTCTTCCCCATTAAACTGTGAGCTTCGAGAGTAGCAACCTTCTTTCTTTTTCTTATATCCCTAGAGCTTGGCATATAGTTTATAGTAGGCTTTTAATAAATATAGTTTGTAATTGGCTTTTTAATAAAAACTTAACCAGTCCATTTACCTTCTTTTCTAATTACACATTTCCTAGAGAATACCTTTTATAATATTCTTTTATTGAAAACTCTTTAGGGAAAGAAACTGTAGAACCTCACTTGGGAAATAGATGCTGTAGTATCTAACAAAATCTTCCCTTTCAGAACAAATATGATCCCGTCAGAAAATTGAAGGCGTCACACACTAGTGTATAGACAAAAAGAAGCCATAAGAAAGTTAAGAAATAACATAAGAATCAGGATGGGACTAGATGCTATTTAAACAGTATATTTAAAACATATTTTCCTTCTTTCTGTTGGTTTTTTTTGTTTTCATTTCTTCTTATTGAATTGGATATTGAATTATATTTACAAGCATATTCTGATGTTTTGTTACAGATGTAAATGAATGTGATGAACTGAACAACCGGATGTCACTCTGCAAAAATGCCAAGTGCATTAACACAGAAGGTTCATACAAATGTTTGTGTCTGCCTGGCTATATTCCTTCAGATAAACCCAACTACTGCACACCACTGAATCCAGAAAAAGACAGTGACCTGGAGTAGAGAAAAATCATCAGCACTCAAGCACATATACTCTGCACTGTATAAAGAAAAAGAAGTGTATCATACTTGAGACATTGCACCTGCTCCAGAAGACCGGCAGTTTGGAAAACAAAAATGAGTTGTTATTCATTTAGACGAAATGGCAAGATTAATAGCTACTAGCTTGCCTAAAGTGGCAGACCAAATGAACATTTCTCTGTGTGGAAGAAAAGCAAATATATATAGTCTGTTCATATGTAAAATTCAGTGGAAATAGGCAGAACAATGCTGTTATTTTTAACAGAAAGGAGATTGTTTTGTTTTTGAAAACTATTGCTTGATTAAATTTGACATTTAAATAGCGGTGGAAATATTTTATGTTACTTCTGCATTTTTATCGTGCAGTTTCTTGGCTACTGTTTTTCTTCAGATTTTTTTTAACCTAAAGTGCAAATTCTTTGATAAACTATTGTTAAGCCATTTTATAAGTACTGTTAATAGGGTTATGCTACTTCTGGTCTGAAATATTGGTCAGTGACTTTTTAAATGCTTATTGTCTGTCCTGTGGAGCAGACATTGTTATTTTTTTTGTTTGTTTCAAACTTTTTATACATCTTGGAGAAAAGCCCTTTATATTCATGTTGTAATCTGTCTGCTTTTTTTTACTGCACAGAAAACTCTGTGCACCCTCTTGGTCAAGCTGCTAGCAGACACCAGTTGGAAACATTTGTACATTGAAATGGGAGAACTCGAGTTCATGTCTGTATTGTAATGTTTAAACTGAACACAGAAAAATTCTTATGATTTACCCCTAACATACTAAGACTGTATATTAAAACAATAAAGTAAATCACCTCTTTTTTTAGAAAAGAAAATATTGAGTGGCATTTTAAAAAATGTTTTCATGCATAATGCTTTTGTCCCTTTAATTTTTTAAAATTTGAAAAAGTTTACTGGCCAGGTGTGGTGTTAGAAGGATATTTATAATCTCTGCTACTGGGGAGGCATTAAATTGAACACCCAGTAGGGTACAAGGGTGGGGTAGAACAAAACTGTCTAAGGAGGGGCAAATCAACCCAGAGCAGAGATACGGGGTATACCAAAACTCCTGGCCCTGTCATTAGTGGGACTAGGCCAGGGAGTGGCTACTACAAGTCAACCTAGATGAGGTAGCAAGACCCAGTCTCCAAAAAAAAGGAAAGAAAAAAAGTATCACACTAATTTGATACTTACAATATTTAAATGTAATTTTCCATTGGAACACTTAGGAAGGCAATTGGTATTGTGCAAAGAATGGTGGACTTACAGTTAGAGGTTCTAGGTCTGAGTTCTGCTCTCCTAATTAGAACCAGTGAGACTCTGAACAACTCACTAGTTCTCTTGACCTTAGTTTCCTCATCTGTTAAAAAGGGAGTACTGGAGACCTCTTACCCACTTGAGATTTAACTGTTCCTATAAATAATTCAGGAAAGAGTGAAATTACACCTATACACACACTTGAAATACATTAGTGCTTGCTTGACTATTAGGCACCTTTAATAATGTAATTTTTTAGTAACAACTTCTGTATTTTCAATCTAAATAATGCATTTCAGGACTTAATCCAAAAAAAACCATCCTGAAAAGTAAACATATTTAAATAATACTTAAACATGCTTTGAAAAATATAAAACTGTAGATAGAAGTTGCTGTTTTGGGGTCTACATTTTGTTAACATTATAGAGGTTGTATTGAGAGAAAAGGGTTTTTTGGTGGTTTCTGTAAGATGACCCAGATATTTTGTACTTTTAAAAAAAAAGAAAGAAATTTCTTTAAACAGTTAATGTTGTAGGACTTTAATCTCCTGCTGGCCACCCACTAGTTTTGGGCATTGGAGGTGATGGCCAGGATCCAGCACAGCCTGCCAGTGATGGAATGTTAGCACTGCTGTAGCTCTCACCTCAGTCAACCTCAGAACTTCCTAGGAAAATGGCTTAGCTAAGGATTGATGGCTATGAGTAGAGCAGCTAGCTTTGGTCATTAAGGGACCCATTTGTGTCCAGGAAATGAGAGGAAAGGAAAGACAGTTGCAATTTCTTTGTAGAAAAGGATGGGTATATATTCTATTTATCAAGTGTAAGAAATATGAAGACTATAGCTTTAGCAGTAAGAAACTAGGTAACAGATTCCTCTATCCCTAACAGATTACACATATATTGTTTTCTTGCTGTAGTTTATCTCTTCCTTTAGAAGCTTGATGGCAGTCAGACTAAACTTTTCTTAAAAAAAAAAAAAAAAGCCAACCTCTGAGCTAGTTTTTGTCCTCTGTGAGTTGCAGGCAGAAGAGGAAAGAAATTTTCAATCTTGGAAATAATTGCTTTATTTAAGAATGCCCAAAAGACTGCTTTAATAAGTATGTGAAATAGTTTTCATCTGGTGTTCAGATATTAATTATTCTTTATTAGCACACAGTAGTAGAAAGTATTGAGTAGTACTGTACCACTCTTCCTCAGCTCAGTCTTCTTGAGATCTTTTGCTTTCTCTTCTTTCCATAGAAATGGTCCTTATGACTTCTAACCGTTTAGCTGGGAATTTTCATAATAACACCAAAAAAAAAAAAAACCCCAAAACCACACACAGATACACAAATAGTGTCTTGATTCACTTTTATCATAATTTGCAAATATTGCATGATTTGGATCAGTTGCCTTCTAGCTCAGAAGTTATGTTTAATATTGATTGTATATATTTGAAATTAGATGCATAGTTTTAAAATAATCCCCAAACAAGAATCCAATGAATTCTTAAATATATAAATTTATCAAAAATTCCTTGCTGACTCCAGGATTTATATTTCTCTCAGCAGAATTCAAACCTGGAATGAATTATCACTGAAACTGAAAGGCTGATTTTTTAATATTCAGATGAACATTGTTATTTAAACATTATTACTTTTGGCAGCAAAGTAATTTAACTTTTCTTGTTCAGAAGTGTATCTGCAAGAATTCTAACTAGAATGGAATTCTTCCAGTTTAATTATAGTGGCTCCATTTTAATTGAAACAAAAAACTTCATGCAGAATAAAACTGAAGTCCACTCAGGGAAATGGATCAAGTTTAGCTAACAAAAAATAGTAGCATATTCTTTATTTACTGAATATTAACCATAACCTACAGTTTCAAGATTAGCTTTTTTTTTTCTTTTTAAAGCTTTTTATTTTCAAAACATATGCATGGATATGTTTTGACACTGACCCTTGCATAGCCTTGTGTTTCAAGATTTTCTCCTCTCCCCCAACCCCTCCCCTATATGTTAAAATATATATTAAAATCCAATATGTATAAATATATTTGTACAATTCTCTTGCTGCACAAGAAACATCACATCAAAAAAGAAAGTAAATGAATAAGAAAGCAAAATGCAAGCGAACAACAAAAAGAGTGAGAATGTTATGTTGTGATCCCCACTCAATTCCCAAAGTCCTCTCTCTGGCTGTAAGATGGCTTTCTTCATCACAAGATCATTGGAACTGGCATTAGTCATCTCATTGTTGGAAAGAGTCACATTCATCAGAATTTATCATTGTATAATACTGATATTGTTGTGTACAATGATCTCCTGGTTTTGCTCATTTCACTCAGCATCAGTTCATGGAAGTCTCCCCAGGCTTCTCTAAAATCATCCTGATCATTTCTTATAGAGCAATAATATTCCATAACATTCATATACCTTAATTTATTCAGCCACTCTCCAGCTGATGGACATCCATTCAGTTTCCAGTTTTCAAGATTAGCTTTTTAAAAAAATCTCATCTTGAGCAAATCTCTTGAAAGATTTGACTTTGATATCCAAATAGAGTTGTTTATAAATCTCAGTAACATCTATGTACAGGTACACAATCACCAGAGAAGAGAGTTGATTTTCATAAAGAAGACAGGATGATGTAGGAAAGGGATAGTTTGGATTAGGAGTCAAAGGACCTTGAGTGTAAGCCTTTCCTTTGAAACTTTAAACCTTTTCCTTTGAAACCTAAGCCTTAGGTGCTTAAAATAAAGAGTTTGGATTGAGATCCATTGAGTCTCAACATCTTACCAATGTCATGCTTCTCAGGCTTGAATTTTAAGAAGCAGAAATGATAGATATTCTTCTCATCCAAAAAAGGTATAAAGTTGTGAACCCCACCTCTCTACCACCCTGGATCACTGCTTTAAGCTGGTTTGGTGAAATTCACAGACCCAAGGGCAATACAAACAACTTGTTCTGTCTGGACAATTGGTCCATTCTGGATATCCAGAGAAATGCTGATTTATATTAAGGTAAACTAAGATTCCTGGAGGCACTTTTTACAAATGCATCCTTCTAAGATAAGGAGCTATGGGTGCCTTTGAATCTACAGCTCAAAACAATCTCTATTGGCAGAATCATTTCCTTTGGAGTCAGAGCTCAGCCCTTAGATGTATTCATCATTCTTTCTTGCTAGCTTTAGCTACTCATCTATTCTCTTCCAGATTAACAGGGTGGGAAGGATACAGAGAACTGATCCAATTAGCCTGCATTCATTCTATATAAACTCAAAGAGGATATAAAGTGGCAATTCTACCTTAAAAATGGGAGTGGGGAGAAATGAAAAGCATTAAAAAAAATCTTTTTCATTCCCAGCTCAACCACAAACTACTGTTCAGAAAAAGGGAGCTACACTCTGGTGAGGTGGCTGAGGTCAGGGACCTTTTAAAGGCAGAAGTAACTTCCAGCCACAGGTCCAGGGGCTCATGGCCCTCACAGGAATAGGTATTCCCCAAAGTGTATTTTATCAGCAGAAAGGGGCAGCATCCTGGCCACAGGAGGTAGAACAGACTTATTCTATCACTTTGTGGCCTTTGAGGATTTTTTAAAAGGGGGTGAGGCAAAGGAATTCAGTAAGTGTAGCTGGGTTGGTGTCTGCTTGTGGGTTTGACCCGCAGCCACTGAAGGTTCAACTTGGCCCTGACCATTTTTCATGCTTTCATGGCAGACTGCTCAGGAATCTGAATTTGTCTGGAGGAAATCCCCTGAGGTCAGACGGGCAGCAGCGGTTTCATTTTTCCTGATTTACAACTGACAGGAATAGTGGAGAGGCATCTTGCTGCCATCCATTGCCTGCCTGTTAATGGTGTGCTTGTTAACCTGGCCATAGTCAATGAACAAGCATTTATGAAGTATTTACTCTGTCTGTACTGGGGCACCCTCAGTACTGAGCCAGCTGCTCCCTCCCTGGATCCTCAGTTTTTGTCTCTATGGTCTGTGTAGGGCCTGCCCTCTTGTGTGGGTACTTGGATCTTGCCCGGACTCTTTCATGGAACACTCAATAAGGGGCAGAAAATGCCAGCCTTTCTTCTTCTTTTTACTTCTTTCTTTTTTTTTTAATTTTTAAAATTTCTGCTATTTACCAGATTCCACTGTTTCCTCAGCAGCGCCCATTTTAGACAATAAAGAGCTTATTGTGGACCTGAGGCTTAAGTAGTTCAGAACTGAAAATTAAAGATGGATTCTAGGCTTCAGCTGGCAGCTAGATTTACTTTAATCAACAAGTACTACCTGTCTATTATGTGTCCAGCACTATGCTAGGCCCTGAGGCTACATGTTGTTATTTAGTCATTTCTCTTTCTTCTTGATCCCCTTTGAGATTTTTTTGGCAAAGTTACTGGAGAGGTTTTCCATTTTACAAATGAAAAAAAACTGAGACAAAATGGGTTAAAATGACTTGCGCAGAGTCACAGAGCAAGTGTCTGAAACTAAGTTTGAACTCAGAAGAATGAGTTCTTGGCTCCATACCTGGTCCTCCATATACCTCACCACCTAACTGTTCCAGAAGGCACAAGTCCAAAAAGTGAAACAATTAGTAATCAGCAAGCCTTTACATTTAAAGGGGGAGACAAATACAGGTGTAAATATCACGTGGATACAAATATATGAAAAATAGTCAAATACAAGATAGTTTGGGAAGGCTGGCACTAGCTATTAGAGGATCAGGAAAGGCTTCAACATTAGAAAGAACTGAATTCAGATACTGCCTCAGCCTCAGGTTTCTCAGCTCCAAAATGAAAGGTCCCAAAATAGGAGTTTAATGAAAGTTCAAGGGGGAAGCTCTCATATATAGTTTCAGGGTCTGTGCCTTGTACATTAAGTATTTAATAAATGCCTATTGATTCATTAATTGTATATCAGTACTTATAACTTTCCAGAACAAATCATTTTATCAAGTAAACAATAATAATGACCGCAGATTTTCTACAGGGACCTATCATATTACTGATGGAATTTCCAAAAACTCAAAACATATGTTTAAGCAACACATTCTCATAATAATTTTTTTCAGTCAAAAGTAAGTTATGGTTATGGAATATACTACTAAGTCTCAAAAATACTCTGACAAACTCCAATAAATCTATGATCTCATCAATGTAGCTGTTCCTTCCAATGATTTAGTTTGCAGCCCAACCATGGCTAACCAATGTGTAATGCCCTCCCATAATTTTACCACATGGGGCTAACCTAATTTCCTGGATGAAGAACCATTTTCTTGTTTCTTTACAATGTGTAGCTGCCAAGGGAGCTCCTAGACTACTAGTGGTTATCCCTTGTCTTTGATGTATGACTAGTTTTTTGGTTTGTTTTTTGATTTCTTATCATATATTTCTCTTGTAACATCCTTTGTATAGCTTATCCTATATAATTCCTTGTTTGTAATGTGTGTTAGCCATCTCAGGCCCAATATGGTATAGTGCTAAGTGATAGAAGCAGATTAAAATGTAATTGGAAAAACAAATATTTAATAAAATAAATAAAATGCAATAAAAAGCATAGATCATGTTACATTTTAAAATTATCAGTATGCAGCTGATAAGATTCCTTTTATATGAATTAATGGACCTCTATTTGAGTTTGTCAGCAATGGTGTAGTGCAAAGCTTCTTAAATTGTAGTTCACACAACTGCGGGTTGTGAAATTGTTTTATTATCAATAAATGTTTGATTTGCATATCTATTTTTATGCCTATCTACCCAGGGTCACATCAAAATTTCTTGGGCAAAAAAGGATCATGAGTTAAAATAGTTTAAGAAGCTCTAGTATAGTGGATATAGCAGAGGATCTGAAAGCAGGAAGGCCTGCCGTCACATCAACATCAGGCCCTTCCTAGCTGTCATCCTGTGCAAGTTACAGCTTTTTTAGTTCTCAGTTTACTCATCTGCAAAACAAAGGTCCCTTCTTGCTCTTAATTTGTGATTCTGTAACCATGAGCTTTTGAGTGATCCTCAATTTTTATTTTTTTGAAGACTGTTTTAGAAAATAGTGTCATTTGCAAATATGTGCAGATCAAAATGGTAGAAAATTATGAACACTATGAACATGCATATTTGTTACAAAGAATTTTTATATGCAATGGGGGAAGTAAGCAGGAGGGAAAATAAATGCTAGTTAACTTAAAAAAATATTATATGAGCTATACCTTATAAAAGAATTATTAGCTGGGTAAGGAAAAGTGAATTTGCAGAAAACTTGGTGTGACACACAGGTAAGCCAATCATCCCAAGAACATTCATTAGAGAGAATTCTGGGAAGAGAACAACTGAAAAAGATGCTGATCTGCCAGCATTTCTGTAACAAACTTGTGTCTTCATCAATGGCTGGAACACATTTGGATTCTAACAGCTCAGCCCCTAGGGTGCTAAAAAAGGAAGTGCAAATGTCACTAGAGAAGACAAAGACAGGAAGAGCAGCTGGACCAGACTAAGAGGAAGTAAATGTTGAAGGAAAAGCAGATATGTGAAAGAAGGCAGGATCCTGAATAGTTTTTTCTTTTTTAAAATAGAGATAGTACTATTATCTCTCCCCCAAGTTAAGTGATTGCTTTTGAAAAATGTCTCTTTTAATCCATACAAAAATGTTTATAAGAATAAGCTACTCATACACTTCAGGCATATATACTTGCTGACATCATGGCTACAAGCAGGCTTTTGCAACCAACAATTCCTACAGCAGATCTCATCTTCACAGTCACATGAATAAATTGAGAAGTACAGAGTTTCCATGATCTCACTGTACTTGCTACTTATTGATGCAATGTGGATATTTGATTCAATGAAAGTGTTTTCTTTGAGGTATAATGGATAAAGCCCTTGACTTGGAAGACAAGTATACTTCAGTTCAAATCTGTCCTCAGATTTACTGTGTGATCCTGAGCAAATAACTTAACCTCTGCCTGCCTCAGTTTCCTCAACTATCAAATGGGGATTAATCATAGCACCCATCCCCCAGGGTTTTGAGGATCAAATGAAATATCTATAATGAGCTCAGTACAGTTCCCAGCATTTAGTATACTTATTCCCTTCCCTTCCCTTCTTTCCATAAGGGCATTTGCTATGTATAGTATAAGATAATGGAAAATGTCTTGATAGATGTTACAATAGAGATAACTTAGCTTAATAATTCTCTGGTTATTACTACAAGATGAGGAGATAGGATGCATGGTTGCCAAAACTGTTTGCCTGATATCAAGCTAGAGCTTGTCTAGTATGGCAAAGGGGAAAAAAAACTTCAATAAATATGTTTCTTCTTCTGTGAAATGGTGATAATAAAGGCATTTATTTCTCAGGGTTATTTTGGAAATCAGGTAAGGTGATATGCTTAAAGTGCTTTGCAAACATTAAGGCACAATAAAATTATTATTAGTATCATTATTTACATTGAAGAGTGAGAATGTAAGGATGGTGAGATTTGTGGATGGTGAGGTTCTCCAGATGCTATTCTGGATTCTGCTGATAAGAACAAACCCAAAAATATGATAGCATCCTCTAAATAATAATTGACATGTATACAGTGCCCCCAAACTTTACAAAGCTCTTTACATTCATTATCTATAAAATCCTCACAACCACCTTCTGAGATCTATTAGAAGTATTATTATCACTAGTTTATAGATGTGAAAATTGAGGCAGAGAGGTTGAACAAAAATAGATAATAAATATCAACCATTTAAAAGAGTTCAGCCCATCAATACAAACAAACAAACAAACAAAAAAACAAATGGATGAAGAATACCTATTGTCTACACTATACTGCGGAATTGGATGGACATTCCTTTGAGCTCATCCATTGGTCCTGCCCTGAAATTCTAGGATAGAGTTCATGTGAATGGTTTATTGATAACTCACAGCCAAGTGCAGCATAAAATGACACAGAAATTCAGTCAGTAATAGAGGAAGGTAAGGTATCATTTGCATGGCTTCAACACATAAGACAACATGTGATAGATGATGGTCCATATGAACAACAGAATGTGCTCTGTGGTCAAAAGGAAGGAGTGAATGGGGACAGGATTTTGTAGAGTTTTCTGACAAAAGGTCTGCTAAGAGAGTTATCATGTTGCTAGTGGGGAGAATCTGGTTAGGGAACATGAACCAATTGCAAAAGATGAGGAGGAAGAGAGGAAATCTCTAAAAATTAGCCAGGAAGACTTCAGGATTTTGTTGTTCAGTTTTTCAGTCACTTCCAATTCTTCATGATCCATTAGACCATACTGTCCATGGGGTTTTCTTTGTAAAAAAAACTGGAGTGTTATGCCATTTCTTTCTCCAGTAGATTAAAGTAAAGAGGTTAAATAACTTGCCCAGGATCACACAAGTAGAATCTTAAGCAAGATTTGAACTCAGATCTTCCTGACTTCAAGCTCTACCCACTTAGTCACTTAGCTGCCTCACAGAATAGGGAAGAAAGAATTATAACTATATTGCACTAGCAAACTTGCAGGAGAATTTCAACAATTCTAATAAGAAATGGGTGCAGATCACACCTTAACCATATCAGAATTGTATTGATAGAAAACAATCCTAATAGTGTGAGACCATAATCTCAAAGTACATATTTTCTGGACATATTATCTACATGGACAATGAGCTAGGTCTAGAATTAAAATAGCAGAAACATAATTATTAAATTGCTTGAAAGAAATTAGATAGCATTTCAGTGACCCTGTGTAGCTTGGACCAGATCTGACTGAGGATGATCTGGTATTTTAGGCTTGGGATGAAAATTAGTTGAGACATTTTAATACCATCTAATATTTACAAAAAGGAATTTATTTGACCATAGCATGCAAATGGTATTCCACAAGGATATAATCCTGATGTAGATGGACACTGCACTCCTTACCTCTAAAGGAAACATGCCTAGTAAAAAAAAGGTGTTCTGACTCATATGGTAGTCAAGTTTAAGAGATTCACACTCTACCTGGGCTAGAAGTGCCTAGATGGCCAGAAAATCTTGTAAACAGCTTGTGCCTCTGTCCCTTGAATTGTTCAAGTGTCAGCTATAACTTTGTTTTTGAGAAAAAATACTAGCCCAGTCTACATGACAGGATCTTTAGTAGATGTTGTTCCTGCCAAAGCATATTTCTTAAGAAAAAAAAATCATCCTTCTAGGATCCATAGGCTTCCAGTAATGTTATAATGGAATATCCCAATCTCTTAACAATCAAAATAGCAAGAGAAGTGTTGCCTTGTAGACATATGTCACATCACCAATAATGACATACTTAAAAAATATCATATGCTATGACGGGGGTCAGCAAATCATGACTTATGAGTCAGGCAAGATTTGGCCCACCTGTGGAGTGTGCTGACCCCCAATCCAAAATATATGTGAATTGCAGCAACAAGACTATACCATAATCAATTCTGATAGACATGGTTCTCTTCAACAATGATGTGATTCAAACCAGTTCCTATTGTTCAGCGATGAAGATAGTCATATACATCCAGAGAGAGGCCTGAGGGAACTGAGTGTGAACCACAACACAGCATTTTAATACTTTCTGTGAATATTTCCCTGCATTTTGTTTTCCTTCTTAGGTTGTTTTTTTTTTTCTCTTTCTAGATCTGATGTTTCTTGTACAGTAAGATAACTGTATAGATATGTATATATATATTGGATTTGTCATATAATTTAACATATTTAGCATGTATTAGATTACCTGTCATCTAGGGGTGGGGGGAAGGAGGGGAAAAACTTAGAACAAAAAAAAGTTTTTGCAAAGGTCAACGTAGAAAAATCACTCATATGTTTTGTAAATAAAAAGCTTTTAATAAAAATATTAAATTAAAAAGAAAAACAAACAAAAACAAAAACAAAATATATGTGAATTGGAAAAGGAGGTGGGCAGGTTGGGGAGCAAAAGCAAGAGACAAGAGACAGACAGCTTAAGTGTTGATCCATGGAAAGCTAACAGACCTTGAAAAAGACCCCCAATAGGCTGGGCTCTTCTAAGGATTTAGAGTTGTACAGGATGGGGAAACATAAAGAAATTATAATTTGAACCACTAGAGGGTGTACCAATATTGAAGGTGCTGTAAAAATGTCAAATACAATGAAGAATTTCCTATTTACACAGTATCTTCTTAATAATCCTGCCAAGGGTAAAATTCAAGTATCATTGTTACCATTTTAATAATGAGATTTCTAAGAGGTTAAGGCACTTGTACAAAGTCAGACAATTAATAAGTGGTAGATGTAAAATGCAGATATATATTATAGTAATCTGCTATGTGTGCTGTGTGGTTAGGCACTATTGCACTGTCTCTGTTTCTGTCCCTGTCCCTTCCTCCTTCCCTTCCTCTCTTCCCTAACACCTTCCCCTCCTTCATCCCTCACAGAGAAGATTATGTCATTTCATATTGCAAAAAAACAAAAA
The DNA here is from genome assembly GCA_023553655.1 of Myrmecobius fasciatus. NCBI lineage: Eukaryota > Metazoa > Chordata > Mammalia > Dasyuromorphia > Myrmecobiidae > Myrmecobius > Myrmecobius fasciatus. The sequence continues at coordinate 11,741 of JAJPUD010012473.1, read as the reverse complement.
AACAACCCAAACCCAAATCCTAGATTCATTCCAAGGCACACTACATAGAGAGAGAACCTTCCAATCTTGTATTTTTTTTTATGTACTGTGTTCATTCATTTGACTATCTCTTTCACTGCTTCTCCCCACACCCCATCACTAATGTCTTCACAATCAGTGTCAAACATACTGCCAGCATGTATTCCCAAGTATAGCTTCAACTAGGTTAAAATATACTTGGGAAATATTTAACAAAATAAAGATACAATGCAATATAGACATGGTTTTCTAAGTCATTATGTGGCCATCAGGCATCCTTATCTGACACCACTGTTAGCAAAGATCAATGGGAAAAAAACAACAAATATATATCAATTGCTTGAACATGGGATCTTTGAACTTCTAACATGAAGGAGACCTTAAAGATCATTTACTTCAACCCCTCTCATTTTAACTGTGAGAGATAAGGTCAAGGCAGATGAAGAATCTTGTCCAAGGTTAACCAGTGAGTTAGCAGCAAATGCAGCATTAGAATCCAGCCCTCCTGACTTTTATTCGAGTGTTCTTCCCTGTATAATACATAAAATACTCATAGTATACCTATCTTCTTTAAACCAAGGAGAGTATGACTCATATGTGTAGTGAGACCCCACGTTTTATGAGGCTCCTGTGGGGTGAGGGACTGCCCTCTGTCCTGCAGCAGGAACTGTCCTATATGGCTTGCAGTGAAATAGAATAGACATCTTGTCCCCTTGCCTTTCTTCAAGGGAGGTTTTAAACTGCAACCAGAAGTTACTTTTATTTTCCTCAGAGAGAGAGGATTCTGTTTAGAAGTATTTCTATCTGTTCCCTTAAATTTTTATTTTTCAAAAAATGTATTTATTTAAAACAAAAACAAAATAGAAAAAATTGTCATGTGTGCAGTACAACTTGAGAGGTTTCAAAATATGTAACAAATTTCCATTTCACATTCCATAATAATAGAAGGCATTGTATTCAAAACTGTCAATCTTTTCTTTGATTCCTTATAGGTTTTCTTTTGTTCTCTGCTGTGCCCTTTTCACTTTTTTTTAAAATAAATTACTCCTGATCATTATCATTGTGTTTAAAATATTTCTTATTTTCTATCTATGTTAATTCTTTTATTTTACTTCTACCTGCTAACTTGCCTTGCTATTACTTAACCTCCACTCCTTCCACTTCCCAGGGATCCCTTCTTCATCTTCTTCCCCCACCCTTTTCTTCCCTGTTTATCCCTTCCCATTAATTCTTATCTCACTCTTATTAATCTACATACCCTTCTGTACCCTGCTTTATCTTCTTATCTTCTTATACTCTTATCTTCTTATTTCTTTATAAATTTTGGAAGGTTTTATATCTTTCCCTTTAACCTATTCCCAATGTGAGTAGGATTTCAGAACTACCAGTCTTTTTTGAATTCTATGAATTCTTTTTTGGATAGGTAACCATTTAACATTACTCTTTGGGATAGGAGAGGCTTTTTTTACTTCACTATCCTTCTTTGAAGATGAACCTTGGTCTTTCCTATCCACAGTAACTTTCTATAGTTGGGATCTTTCTCTTTTGCCCGTTCATTTTTTTAGTAGGAACATGTTAATGTAATCATCTCTACTCCTAGGGTAAGGGGATGGTGCCTCTGGCTTCAATTTTTCCTGCAGTTCTCTTCTCTGGTCTGGAACCTAAAACCAAGAATTCCACCCTCCTATAAGTGCCTGCAGCCAGGACTTTCCTATCCCATTGCTTCTGCACTCACTGGCTAGCTCCTTCTTGCTTATTGCTGGGTCTCAGCAGCATAACTGGGACTGGGGTTCCTTATCAGTAGAGGGTCCCTCAATCTTCCCCAATTCATAATCTTAACTTCCCACACTGGAAAGTGAAAATTCCTGTGGCTGGAGCCAAGGCTACCTCCCCATCCAGTTAACCCCAGGGCTCACTTGTTGTTTCAGTGGAACTAGTTTGATTGTGTTTATACTTCACAAGGGCCAAAGCTCCTTCCTGGCATCTTTCTTTGGATCTTCTCCAATTGCCTCAGGAGAACCACTGTTCTGTCCCAATCTCTATTTGTCTTTAACCACTCTATATTTGCCTTGAATTGTAGTTTTGTCTTGTTTGTGGGGGAAATTTGGAGAGCCTGGAATTTTCTAACCTACTCTGCCACCTTCCCCAAATCTTCTCTGCTCCCTTAAATATAATTAGTCAAGGGGCTAAGATTGAGTTTAAGCTAACTTTTGATAGCTATTTGTCATGAATATTGGAAAAGAGAATCCTATGCTCTATAGCCAAAGCTTGACCCTTTTACTATCAAATATCAGTTCCATAATGAACACACATAGAGAAAGCAAAGTACAAACAAAACAAATGCAGACAAGATTAGGAGGGAAGCATCAAATTGGGAAATTATCTTTACATTTAATGGTTTTGATAAAGGCCTCATTTCTAAAATATATAGAGAATTGTTTCATATATATAAGAATTCAAGCCACTCTTCAATAGATAAGTGGTCAAGGGATATGAACAGACAATTTTCAGATGATGAAATTAAAACCATCTCTAGTCATATGAAAAGTTGCTCCAAATCACTATTGATCAGAGAAATGCAAATTAAGACAACTCTGAGGTATCACTACACACCTGTCAGATTGGCTAAAATGACAGGAAAAGATGACAATGAATGTTGGAGGGGATGTGGGAAAACTGGGACATTAATACATTGTTGGTGGAACTGTGAACGGATCCAATCATTCTGGAGAGCAATTTGGAGCTATGCTCAAAAAGTTATCAAACTGTGCATACCCTTTGACCCAGCAGTGTTTCTATTGGGCTTATATCCCAAAGAGATCTTAGAAGAGGGAAAGGGCCCCACATGTGCAAGAATGTTTGTGGCAGCCCTTTTTGTAGTGGCTAGAAACTGGAAACTGAATGGATGCCCATCAATTGGAGAGTGGCTGAATAAATTATGGTATATGAATGTTATGGAATATTATTGCTCTGTAAGAAATGACCAGCAGGACGATTTCAGAGAGGCCTGGAGGGACTTGCATGAACTGATGCTGAGTGAAACGAGCAGAACCAGGAGCTCATCATACACAGCAACAACAGTATTACAAGATGATCAATTCTGATGGGCATGGCTCTCTGCAACAAAGAATTGTCTCAAATCAGTTCCAATTGTTCACTGAAGAAAACCATATACACCCAGAGAGAGGGAAATGAAATATGGACCACAACGTAACATTTCCATGATCTCTATTGACATTTGCTTGCATTGTGTTGCCTTTCTCTGATTCTTTTTTTTTCTTGTAGATAGGATTTTTCTTGCATAACTTCTCAAGCATTTCAACATTATTAACATGTAGTGGACTTCCTGCCATCTAGGGGAGGGGAGGGGACTGGGGGTAAAATTTGTAATGGAAAGCTTTGTAAAGATCAATGCTGGGAAACTACCCATACATATGTTATACAAATAAAAAGCTTTAATAAAAAAATAATAACCAATAAAACTACAAAAAAAAGAGAAAGCAAAGAAATCATTTATCCAAATCATAGCAAGACAGAAAGCAGAGTAAATATAAATAGGGAAGTATATACTGGACAATAAAGGAACTCTATCTTTGGAGTATATACTGGACAATAAAGGAACTCTACCTTTCAGCAAAGAGAACAAATTTTTATTTAAGGGAAAACTCCATGCCTTCTTTTATGTATCCTTTTGGGGATGAGAACATGATGAAGACTGCTGGTTCTTCTCAGGTCTTCTCAGATCCTTTCCTTCAGCAACTTGAAGGGAAGTTATCCTTTTCCATCTTCCTTCTCAAAATTGGAAGCCAGAAGCTACAGAAATGACATAAAGCTTTAAAATTACTAAAAAAAAAAGGAGTAAAAGAGGCTGAAGCTTTCCTATTCTCAGCAACTCTATCTGGCCTCTCATGCACTCCACCAATAAAGAGAAAGTCCCACACCATTGGGCTTTGGGACAGAGATTGCATTTAGGTATCATTTCCTGTGTGAGGCCTTTCTACATTCCCCCTAGTTATCAGCATTATCTTCCTGTTGAAATGACTTGACATTACTTTGTACATAACATACAAAGTCAGAAGCAGGATGGTATAATGGAAAAACAACTGGTTTGGTGTTAGAGGATTTGTGTTCTAATCCTGTCTTTGTCAATTATTACCTGTATATTTCATGAATAATCACATAATCTCTTTGTACTTCCTCTTTTGTAAAATGAAGAGTGTGGGATCTGTGATCCTTAAGGTCTCTTCCTGCTCTATATCTGTTACCTTTTATTGTACTCCTGATGGAATATAAGCTCACTGCAGACAATGACTATTTTATTTTTTAAAAAGTCTGTAGCACTTAGGACAATGCATTTATTTATGGTTGGCACAATATATGCTGAATTGAATTGGGAATCACGTTTTTGATTGCTTCTAATCAGTGAATATTCTGAAGTTTTGAGTGTTGGTGCAAAATTTCAACAGGAACTTAAAAAAAATTTGAGCGTTTGGGAGGTGGGAAAGAAAGGAAGAAAGTATCAAATTCAGTGGCAGTAAACAGAGAAATTCAGATTCCTGGAATGTAGCGATCTTTTCTTGTTGAATGAAAAGAATTTGCCTTGTGTTCTAGATTTTGGTGTTTGACCATGACCAAAGGAAGTAGATTTCTGGCCTACACTAGAACCCTCTGCTGCTGTCCCTTAAAAATCATCCAAGTAAATGTAAGTTTATTGAAGTTGGAAGGGTACAGAACCATGTAATCATGCCTTCCTCATAGACGATTAGACTAGTCCCTTCCTATTCTAATAATCCAGAACCTTTTATAACAAAACTCTGTAACAAGGCCTGGCCTCCAAAGTAGAAGGCTTAATCAAAAATAAATCTTGGTGATGTTTGTTTTTAGTGTCAAGAAATGATATCACTGTCTGAGACTATGTTGAGCATTCCAGCATATGAGCATGATGTTAGAGTGAAAAGGGGTCAAATCTTAGTTAATAGGCAAGGTCATTAGTGACCTAGGAAAACTGGACATGTTTTCTAAAAATCATAAACCTTACTTAGTTTATAAGCATTATATGAGTTGGATGGTGTTTGTCAGGCTGAAAAGTCATCTTTATAAAATGTAATGTGCTATTAGAACAGTTATTTCATGAGATCATAATATTTTAATGACAATTTTTTTTTCCTTCTGAGGTTGGATGGAGGCTTTTGCTAACTTAAGAGACAAAATGTTGAGTCTAATGTCTGGGGCCATGTATGCCCCATTGAACTCTTCACTTAACACCTGCCCTTACATTATATTAGTCAACCAAAAACTGGCCAGCATACTCAGAGCAAATGAAAAAAAAAAGAATTAGAAATAATAAAATAACTAATGATTAAATGGAATGAATGGGATAATGACAGTGAGATAAACATGGAGCCAAGGTGATGAGTATATCACCCTGGCTTGCTTGAAGCAGCAAACTCATGGAGAGAAAGGGACTTGTCATTGAACTAGTCTCCGGAGGATAACTAGGACTTTATGTGCACTTCTCTGAGTGAATGGAGTTGGCTTTTACTACAGATCTTTAGCTGTGATCTATTTTCTTCTCAATACGGGTGATGTGACTCATAGCTCTTAAGCTCTTAATTCTTTCAGTTAATTGGATGACATTGGCTTTATTGAAGACTATACAGAAGTAGAGAATAGTTAGCAATCTCTAGATGACCCTAAGTAGTCATGATTCCTTTTGCATTATTCCCTTGACCTAACCAGTTCTCAAACCTGGGAATGCACAGATGGTATCAAGAATCTATAGTTTTCACAGATCAAAACCTCTACTAGATGTGAAGAATTCACCTGCTTGGGGGGAGGAAGGAAGAGGGATAGTGAATCTAGAGTTTAAATAAGGCCTCTTGGAAAGAAATCACAGTAAATGGGCCTTAACTCAAGATTAGACTGCTCCATGTGACTATCATCTTGAAGAGAGTTTTCTCTATCTAAAATCAAATTCCAGCAATATTCTTGAGATTTAAGGAATAGGAAAAAGCTCTGGATAAGCGGTCATGGCTTCCAGGCTTCACTTAATACCACAACAGTGAGATTCTGAGCTCCATAGTCTTCTTGCTATTAGAATGGACTGGGTTAATTGATAAATGGTCGAAAGATATGAACAGACAATTTTCAGGTGAAGAAATTAAAGCTATTTATAGCAATATGGAAAAATACTCTACAACACTATTGATTAGAAAATGCAAATTAAAACAACTCTGAGGTACTTCCATTCACACACCTCTCAGATTGGCTAAGATGACAGGAAAAGAAAATGATGAATATTGGAGGGGATGTGGGAAAACTGGAAGACTGATACATTGTTGATGAAGTTGTGAACTGATTCAGCCAGTCTGGAGAGCAATTTGAAATTATGCCCATAGAGTTATGAAATTGTGCACGCTCTTTGGCCTAACAGTGACATGACTGGGTCTGTATCCCAAAAAAGATCATACATTCTAGTGGTGACAGTTGTTTGCACAGACCCCAGCAGGTAGAAGAGTGTACTTCTTTGGTACTTGTAGTCTTGGACTTGAGGTGTGAAGAAGCGATGTAAACTTTCCCTGAGCATTCTGAGTTATGTAGGAAGTATTTCAATTTGCTTTTGTATTTCTGGCTCATCTTCTTAGCCAAGATCTCTAGGAAAAGAAAGAAGAGAGAAATGATGTGGAGTTGGTGAAATTTTGTGGATGGAGAAGAAGATAGACTCAGGCTGAGAGCCTGACATGGTCAGGATGAGCAAACTGGACTCGTGCCAGCTGACATTATTTTCCATGGCAGGTAGATGGGATAGCAACAATTGGACTGGAATTAGAGCCCAAGAGGTAAGAGACTTTCCTTACTTCAGCTAAATTTAAGAAATTAAAAATATTTTCTTTGTCCTTTTCTCTCCCTTCCCTCTTATAATGGAAGTGAAAAAAATCCTCAATGTGTTCTGTTGTTTTAACTCCCATGGATGATAATAGTTTATAAATCGAGTTTTCTTTTAATAAATGGGTTTATTTAAGTCAGTTGCTGTCATGCTATTATTTGCAAGCAGAATGTGCATGGGTTGGGGGTGGGCAGAGATGGTCCTGAGAGCCTTGGTATCTCAAAGACTATAACCAGATATTATACTTTTTGGTTTGAGAGATTAAAAATTTTCCTTGAGGGTTATTGAATCGTAGTTTGGTCTATGTATGAGCATATAATTCTTCCAAATAGAGCATTAAAACTTTAGCTTGGGGTTCACTTAAGAATAAAATGAGGTTATTAGAGCTATAATGCAGCCCAGGGGTAAACATAAGGCCTGGAAGCAAAATTCTATCCTGTTAGGGAGGGGAGAGTTAGAGAGACAATAGGAGAAATTTCCATTTAGTAAACATCATAAACAGTCATCTGTGAGGATTTTGACTGTCCCTTTCTGACTGCATGCTTAAATTTCTTTTACCCTGTAGCGAGACCGAGTATTATATAGGCATAAAGGATGGTGCATCTTTTGTATATAATCATATCCTCAAGATCTATGTTTTATCACTGTCATTCTCAAAATCCTTCAAAGACTCCCTATTGCCTATAGAATAAAATATAAACCACTCAGGCAGAAATTTAAGGTTCTCCACCATCCGGCTCCCCTTAACTTTCTAACTTTATTTCACATTGTTGACTGTCACTCACTTGGCATTTTAATCAAGATGGAGCTACAGTTGTTACCAAAGTTTGATATACCTTTCCCCTGTAGGCACTCTCTAAAATGTACTTATTCTGGATCCCAGTCCTTAAGATTCCTTACCTTCCTTCAAAGTTCACTCATATTCTACTTCCTTTCTGAAGTCTTTCCTTATACTTCTCCTGAAAATCCCTTCGAATTTTTTTCCCTATCTTTTACTAACATTATACTCTATCTTGGATTATAATTATTTGCTTGCTTTTTTAATACTTTTTCCTTATTAGAATCTCCAGGAGAAAGTAATTTCCTCAAGGACAGGGAATGTGTTATTTTTAGTCTTTGAGTCCTCATAGCACCTTGTACATCATACAAACTTATTAAAACTTATTAAAAGTTTGCTGAATCTGTTAAATTCATATCTATTTTTATTACATAATGATTTATTAATATAGTGGTTAAAATATGAATATCTCTGAATTTATAATGCACTTGTTTGTTATCTAGATGCTTAATGTTTGAGAATGTTCAATGTACCTGGAGGGAATTTTGCTATTTTTTCTTTCCATTTTCTTCACATGGCTATTTCTTCAGCACTTTTCAATTCTTTAACTTCACTATTAATATCTTTTTTGTTTAATGTGTCACAGTCTATTAATAGAGTATTGATTTCCTCATTGTTATAATTCAATTAGCTTTACATTTATAAATGGCTTTATTTTGTGTGTGTGATGGGAAATAAGTGGGGCCCACTGAAATACTGTAGTTATTGATGTTATATTCAAGTGTGATATAATCTCCATTTTCATATTTTTAATACTTTATGATTTCAAGTTGTCTAGGTACCATGTCTTCAATAGTGAATTTTCTTAAATATCTATAATTGACTTTATGATTTTAAATAAATCTTTAAGGTGTCTGTTCAAATTTCATGAAATGTGAAGTGAGATTTTTCTTTGAATATGTATTCCCCTCCCTTCTAGATTGATTGTAGGCTTATCCAGTTGTATTTGTAGTTTTAACTTTGGTATTGATATGTCTGGGTGAGTTGAATTTTAAATTTATCCATATGACATCCTGTGAATTTGTATTTCCAATCTAGATGAACTTTTTCAGTGTATCTCAATATTTTAAAATCAAATACTAGATTGCAAATGAATAGGGCATATGATTCAGGAAATGTTATCATTGCCTGAAATAAACCAAATTCTTCCCTCCTCCTACCCCACCACAAGATTGCTGAAACTCTAATTCTATCCTCTAGATCAGTCATTTTTATTCATAATGGTAGAAATAAATTTTCTAGTTTGGTTTTCTTTTCTGCACTTGTTTTTCTGCTTATACCAACAAAACAGTTCTACTTCTTCATTGATTCCACAGATATTATTATTTTTTCATTTCATATTTCTAAACTACTAAGTATTATTATCTTATCATGAATTTCCCTCTTCGTTTCTTCTCGATACTTTAAAAATTATTAATTCCATATCTTCCTTTAATTCCTTCAAGGATATTATAATTAACCTGTATTTTGTTGTTTTCTTTAACAAATTCCTTGCTCATTTCTGATTTCACTTTTGTAGTTTCTATTACTTGGGTAAATTAAGGGAAATTTTCAGAGACTTAAATTCAGTGATACATTATGATCAATTTACTAATTAAATTATACTTTAAAGACATATTCACTTGTAATAAAAAATGCTTGCAATTATAAAAGAGCTAAGAAAAATATTTCCTACTTTCGACATGAGATAATCAAAGAATAAATGAAAACTAAAGTTTTTTATTATTTCTTTTTTACTTCCGTTACATTTACATAACCTTCAGAACAACACTGACATCTTTAACCCATCTTAATTGTGTCTGAAAGTTCCCTTCTTTTCTTCTTTGGCAGATATTTCACAGGAGTCTAGATATCTTGACCTATTTGACACCTAGATTTTTCTCTGAACTTAATTATAAACTTTTCATCTTAATGGAATCTCTCTCTCTCTCTCTCTCTCTCTCTCTTTGTCTCTTTCTCTCTCTCTCTGCCTCTGTCTCTCTCTGTCTCTGTCTGTCTCTTTCTGCCTCTGTCTATGTCTCTCTGTCTCTGTCTATCCCTGTTTGTTTCTGTCTCTCTCTGTCCACTCCCTCCCCCCAGTAGAGAGCTACATATAAAGGGAATTTCATTAGGATTATATAAAGAAACAAAAGAGGCTTCCAACACTCAGGAATTGTGACAATATACACTAAGTTTGAGCCCATTCTCCCCAGAAACTTTGTATGCACAAAAGAAGAGCAAACCCCTTGGGTTGTTGGAAAAGGGGAACATTATATTTTGTAACAATCATCCTTGCTTACTTGCTTCACATTATAAATATCTTTTCTTAAAAGCTAAATCTGGATGATAATAAATGTAGATTACCAGCAGGACGATTTCAGAGAGGCCTGGAGAGACTTACAATGAACTGATGCTGAGTGAAACGAGCAGAACCAGGAGATCAGTATACATGGCAACAACAAAACCATATGATGATCAATTCTGATGGACGCGGCTGTCTTCAACAATGAAATGTTTCAAACCAGTTCCAATTGTTCAGAGAGCCCTCTATACCCAGAGAAAGGATGGTGGGAACTACTTTAGTTCACAACATAACATTTCACTCTTTTTGTTGTTTGCTTGCATTTTATTTTGCTTCTTTTTTACGGGTTTGATTTGAATTTTCTTGTGCAGCACAATAATTGTATAAATATGTATGTATACATTAGATTTAAAATATATTTCTACTATGTTTAATATATATATATATATTGGACTACTTGCCATCTAAGGGAGGGCGTGGGGGAAGGGAGGAAAAATTGGAACACAAGGTTTTGTGAGGGCTAATGTTGAAGAATTGTGCACACATATGTTTTGAAAAATAAAAAGCTTTAATTAAAAAAAGACAATAAATGGGGATTATGTTGGATAGAGGCTCATGAACAATAGTATTTTAAATTCTAGCCTTTTAGATTTATCCATTGAATTCCAAGGTGAGACATAGCCAGCAACCCTGGAGAGATCCTACTTAAGCTGGGTTGACAACCATTTATTAAGTGCTTACTATGTGTCAAACTCCCTTATGGATCACTGCATTGTTTTGGTGGAGGGTCTTGCATAGCTTAATGAACTTTAAGCTATGTCATGTCCACCCAAGATGGACAGGTCACAATGGAGAGTTCTGATTTTTTTTAAAAAAAGGATCCCCTAAAGGAGCAAATAGCAAACTACTCCAGTATCTTTGCCAAGAAAATCCCATGGACTGTGGGTCTGATATGCTATCATCCACAGGATCACAAAAAGTCAAACTGGATTGAATAACTGAAAAATAGTAGCATGTTTCAATCATTGTGCCAAAATTCTGGATTGAATTGAATAATGAGGTATTTAATCAGGAAATCTCATGTTCTATACTTGATTCAAAAATTTTGTAACAAAATGAAGGAGAACTGACAAGATCATTCCCATGAAGATCTCGAGTTTTAGTGAACTACAAATTCAACTGTATGATATTGCAGCCCCTGAAGCTAAAGTCATTCCTCACAGCATGGCACAGTGAGAAGTTCCAAGTCCAACTTGGACTTGGAGTTCAAATTGTGACTCAAAAGCTTATTACCGGGGCAGCTAGGTGGTGCAGTAGATAGAGCACCAGCCCTGAAGTCAGGAGGACCTGAGTTCAAATCTGGTCTCAGACACTTAAGAGTTCCTAGCTGTGTGACCTTGGGCAAGTCACTTAACCCCAATTGCCTCAGCCAAAAAAAAAAAAAAAGTTTATTACCTATATAGTCATGGGCAAGTCACATCATTTCTTGGAGCTTTAGTTTCCCACTCTCTAAAATGAAGATAATAATATTTACATTCTTATCCTCAAAGATTGCTATGAGGAAAAACACCAGAAGACTTGGGTTCAAGTCCTTCCTTGGATACAGCTGTGTATCTCTGAAAAACCATTAAATGTCACAGAGATCTCAGACAATTCTTAATAAAATAATTTGTCTCTCTCTCTCTCTCTCTCTCTCTCTATATATATATATATATATA
>JAJPUD010012472.1:30511-49166 GCA_023553655.1 Myrmecobius fasciatus | reverse complement strand
TAAAAGGCTGGAGCAGAATCTATTATGCTTCAGGGGAACAAAAAAAAGCTGGGGTAGCAATCCTGATCTCAGATCAAGTAAAAGCAAAGATAGACTTAATTAAAAGAGACAAAGAAGGAAATTATATCTTCCTAAAGGGTACCATAGACAATGAAGCAATATCAATACTAAACATATATGCACCAAGTGGTATAGCATGGAAATTCCTAGAGGGAAAGTTCAGAGAGATGCAAGAAGAAATAGACAGCAAAATTATAACACTGGGGGATCTCAACCTCCTTCTCTCAGAACTAGATAAATCAAACCAGAAAATGCATAAGAAAGAAGTTAAGGAGGTAAACAAAATGTTAGAAAAGTTAGGTATGATAGATCTTTGGAGGAAATTAAATGGACACAGAAAGGAGTTTACTTTTTTCTCAGTGGTTCATGGAACTTATACAAAAATTGACCATGTGTTAGGACACAAAAACCTAAAAATCAAGTGCAGAAAGGCAGAAATAATAAATGTATTTTTTTCAGATCATGCCAGAATAAAAATCACATGCAATATAAGGCCAGGAGAAAATAGACCAAAAAGCAATTTGGAAACTAAATAATTTCATCCTAAAGAATGAATGGGTGAAACAGCAAATTACACACACAATTACTAATTTCATTCAAGAGAATGACAATAATGAGAAAACACACCAAAATTTGTGGAATACAGCCAAAGCAGTAATAAGGGGAAATTTTATATCTCTAGATGCTTATTTGCATAAAACAGAGAAAGAGAAAATCAATGAATTGGGCTTGCAACTAAAAAAGCTAGAGAAAGAACAAATTAAAAACCCCCAATCAAATACCAAACTTGAAATCCTAAAAATAAAAGGAGAGATTAATAAAATTGAAAGTAAAAAAACTATTGAATTAATAAATAAAACTGAAAGTTGGTTTTGTGAAAAAACCAACAAAATAGATAAACCTCTAGTTAATTTGATTAGAAAAAGGAAAGAGGAAAATCAAATTGTTAGTCTCAAAAATGAAAAGGGAGAACTTTCTACCAATGAAAAGGAAATTAGAGCAATAATCAGGAGTTTCTTTGCCCAACTTTATGCCAATGAATTTGATAACCTAAGTGAAATGGAGGAATATCTACAAAAATATAGATTGCCCAGATTAACAGAAGAGGAAATAAAATACTTATATAGTCTCATTTTAGAAAAAGAAATAGAACAAATCATTAATCAACTCCCTAACAAAAAATCTCCAGGACAAGATGGATTTACATGTGAATTTTACAAAACATTTAAAGAACAATTAACTCCAATATTATATAAACTATTTGAAAAAATAGGGAATGAAAAACTCCTACCAAATTCCTTTTTTTGACACAGACATGGTACTGATACCTAAACCAGGTAAAACAAAAACAGAGAAAGAAAATTATAGACCAATCTCCCTAATGAATATTGATGCAAAAATCTTAAATAAAATATTAGCAAAGAGATTACAGAAAATCATTCCCAGAATAATACACCATGACCAAGTAGGATTTATACCAGGAATGCAGGGATGGTTCAATATTAGGAAAACCATTAACATAATTGATTATATCAATAACCAAATTAACAAAAACATATGATAATTTCAATAGATGCAGAAAAAGCATTTGATAAAATCCAACACCCATTCCTATTAAAAACACTAGAGAGTATAGGAATAAATGGGCTTTTCCTCAAAATAGTCAGTAGCATCTATTTAAAACCATCAACTAGCATCACATGTAATGGTGATAAACTGGAACCATTCCCAATAAGATCAGGGGTGAAATAAAGTTGCCTGCTATCACCATTACTATTCAATATTGTATTAGAAATGCTAGCCTTGGCAATAAGACAAGAACAAGAGATTAAAGGAATTAGAGTAGGTCATGAGGAGACCAAATTATCACTCTTTGCAGATGATATGATGGTCTACTTAGAGAACCCTAGAGAATCAACTAAAAAACTATTAGAATTAATCCACAACTTTAACAAAGTTGCAGGCCACAAAATAAATCCACATAAATCATCAGCATTTTTATACATCACCAACAAAATGCAACAGCAAGAGATATTAAGAGAAATTCCATTTAAAATAACTTTTGATAGTATAAAATATTTGGGAATATATCTGCCAAGGGAAAGTCAGGATCTATATGAGCAAAACTACAAAACACTCTCCACAGAAATAAAGTCAGATCTAAACAATTGGAAAAATATCAAGTGCTCTTGGATAGGTCAAGGAAATACAATAAAAATGGCAATATTACCTAGACTAATATATTTATTTAGTGCTATACCAATCAAACTCCCAAGAAATTATTTAACTGACCTAGAAAAAATAACAAAATTCATCTGGAAAAACAAAAGGTCAAGAATTTCAAGGGAATTAATGAAAAAAAAATGCAAAGGAGGGTGGTCTAGCTATACCACATCTAAAACTGTATTATAAAGCAGTGGTCATCAAAACCATTTGGTACTGCCTAAGAAATAAGAGTACTGGATCAGTGGATTAGGTTAGGTTCACAGGACAAAATACTCAATGACAATATTAATCTAGTGTTTGATAAACCCAAAGACCCCAGTTTTGGGTTCACTCAGTATTTGACAAAAACTGCTGGGAAATTGGAAACTAGTATGGAAAAAATTAGGCACTGACCCACACCTAACACCATATACCAAGATAAGGTCAAAATGGATTCATGATCTGGGCATAAAGAATGATATTATAAACAAATTAGAACAATGTAGGATGGTTTACCTCTCAGACCTTTGGAGGGGGAAGGAATTTGTCACCAAAGAAGAACTAGAGGTCATCATTAATCACAAAATAGATAAGTTTGACTATATCAAGTTAAAAAGTTTTTGTACAAACAAAATGAATGCAGACAAGATTAGAAGGGTAGCAGTAAACTGGGAAAATATTTTTACATCCAAAGGTTCTGATAAAGGCCTCATTTCTAAAATATATAGAGAATTGACTCAAATATATAAGAATTCAAGCCATTCTCCAATAGATAAATGGTCAAAAGATATGAGCAGACAATTGTCAGATGAAGAAATTGAAACTATTTCTAGTCACATGAAAAGTTGCTCCAAATCACTATTGATCAGAAAAATGAAAATTAAAACAACTCTGAGATACCACTACACACCTGTCAGATTGGCTAAAATGACAGGAAATGATAATGATGAATGTTGGAGGGGATGTGGAAAAACTGGGACACTGATACATTGTTGGTGGAACTGTGAACAAATCCAACCATTCTGGAGAGTAATTTGGAGCTATGCTCAAAAAGTTATCAAACTGTGCATACCCTTTGACCCAGCACTGTTTCTACTGGGCCTATGTGCCAAAGAAATTTTAAAGGAGGGAAAGGGACCCACATGTCCAAAAATGTTTGTGGCAGCCCTTTTTGTAGTGGCAAGAAACTGGAAATTGAAAGGATGCCCATCAATTGAAGAGTGGCTGAATAAATTATGGTATATGAATGTTATGGAATATTATTGCTCTGCAAGAAACGACCAGCAGGAAGATTTCAGAGAGGCCTGGAGAGACTTGCATGAACTGATGCTGAGTGAAATCAGCAGAACCAGGAGAACATTATACACAGCAACAAGTCTATAGGACAATCAATTCTGATGGACATGGTTCTCTTCAACAATGATGTTATTCAAACCAGTTCCTATTGCTCAGCAATGAAGATAGTCATATACATCCAGAGAGAGGCCTGTGGGAACTGAGTGTGAATCACAACACAGCATTTTAATGCTTTCTGTGAATATTTCCATGCATTTTGTTTTCCTTCTTAGGTTGTTTTTTTCTTCTCTTTCTAGATCTGATGTTTCTTGTGCAGGAAGATAACTGTATAGGTATGTATAAATATATTGGATTTGCCATATAATTTTTCATATTTAGCATGAATTAGATTACCTGTCATCTAGAGGTGGGGCGTGGGGGGAAGGAGGGGAAAAGCTTGGAAAAAAAAGGTTTTTGCAAAGGTTAATGTAGAAAAATCACTCATGTTTTGTAAATAAAAAGCCTTTAATAAAAAAAAAATAACAAATAGGATTTAATAAGTAATAAATAGCATTTATATAGTGAAAAAAAATAATAAAATAAATAAATAAAACAAAGTATCTGCTATAACTCTGTCCACCAAGAAAGAAGTAAGTCTGAGCCCCAAATTAATTTGAATTCTCTTCATCCTTTCAGATAATGAACAAAATTTATATGTCTGAAAATCATTCAAGTATTCTTCCTTTCTCTTTGTCTCTATGGCTCTGGCTCTGGCTCTCTGCTTCTCTCTGTGTGTTGCTGTCCATCTGTCTGTCTATCTCTGTCTCTCTGTCTTTTTCCTTTCTTCCCTCTTTCCCTCCTTTCCTCCCTTCTTCCATGCACCCGTCTCTGTCTCTGTCTCTGTCTCTGTCTCTTTCTCTCTCTCTCTCTGTCTCTGTCTCTCATTCTCCTATTTACTAGATTTGTTTCTATAAATTTCTTAAAAGAATAAAATTATTTAAAAAAATAAAAAAAAATTCCCCACAATTAGGGAAATAACTGGGTAACTACGTGGTACTTCTGATAGTGTGCTTGTCCTGAAATCAGGAAGACATATTCCTGTGATCAAATCCACCCTCCCACACTATTTGTGGGACCCTGAACAAATCATTTAATCCTTCTTTGTTTCAGTTTTCTCATCTGTAAAATGAGAAGGAAATAGCAAAACACTCCAGAATCTTTCCCAAGAAGATCCTATATAGTCACACAGAGTCAGACATAAATGAAAACAATAAAGGATGTTTACTTATCAATTTTGAGTTTTAATTGAACTAAAATTTTTGGGACATCTTGTATTGTTTATCTCTTGTACATATTATCCTACTTCATGCTGGAAGACTCTTACCCAGTCTTCTTTATTCTCTCCAATATTTCAAGACTAATTTAAAAAAAAATTCTACATAGCTAAAAAGTCATCAACTCATTTTATAAATAAGAAATAGGAATGTAACTGTTCCATATGGAAGATAAAAATTTTAATTTTTGCCTTCAGGGCAGCATTACTGTGAAATGGGCTGGAATTGTACTAGAAACTATAAGAGGAAGGAGCTTAAATAGAACAAGGAAGGTCATAATTAATGATGGTTGAACCTCAAAGCATTCTGTTCAGTTTGGATGCACAGCCTGAAGTTCAAACATTTACTTAAACCCCTCAATCTTTAGTGGCTCCCAACTTTACACTTCCCTTAAGGCTTGACTCTGAGTATGGGCAAAAGGTTTTGGCTTCTAATTTTCTCTGATCTCGCTGAAGAATCACTCATTTTTATACAATACTAATGAGGCCACAGCTGGAGAACTTCTTTCACTTTGGGGCATTCCAATTCAAGATGAATTTTTGAGAATTACAAGTAATATGAGGAGGGAAATGAAAGTAAGGTTTTAAAAAAATGTGGCCTTGTATGCAAGAGGTTAAAAACATCAAACATGCACCTGCAAAGAAAATAAGTCTGGTGGGAGACAATGTCTAATAATCTTAGGATGGAGGTTAACCAAGTCATGTAATTCCCAATACTTCTGATATTATTCAAGTTTAAAGTAAATGCTGCTTCTTACTAATATTTGAGAAATTCAGATAGATTCATTCTGATAGAATATTATTTATTCATTTAAAATAGTTATTAAACTCCTGATACATATATATACACATACATACATATATGCATATATGTATATGTGTATATGGGGATCTAGATGATTGAGCCTGTTACTGAATTCAAATCTAGCCTCATATACTTACAGATATTTTTGGGATCCTGTGCAAGATACTTAAGCCTTTTGTCTCAATCTCCTCATCTGTAAAATGAGCTGGATAAGGAAATGGCAAAACATTTAGTATTTTTTTTTGCCAAGCAAATCTCAATGAACAAGCCATGAGTGCTATAGATTGGATCTGGAAACTTAAAATTGAAGAGATGATGAAAATCTGTGAAGAAATTAGTTTTAATAAAAAGTTCGCCTAACAGTGAATTAAATGTAGAACTATCTCAGAAATAATAGCAATAGTGATCATTTCCTTTACACATTTCATGGGATAAACTCTTTTACAAAAAGACACATTATATTTCACTTTCTATGGGGGAGGGCTACTTGTAGTTCAACAGCACTTATCAACCTATATACAGTGAGGCCTGTCCATGTTTGGAAAATAAAATTCCCAGGAATTAAACATTTAGAGACATTTGCAACTATAATACTAACAGTGGAGATTTTCAGTGGTTTAGTCAACCAGATACTGCCTCCTGAGTGCTGCAATTTTAAGCATTTGATTTTTGTTTTAGGGAAATAATATTCGATAGAGCTAAGCATATATATACTGGCAAGCTATTTAATCAAGGTAGCCAATATTTCAATTAGTAACCCTAGTGTTTTTGTAAAATGAATTTTGAATTATTTCTGATTTCTAAATAGTGTAGATACAATTCTACACTTCAATTGAAAACTTAAGTATATATCATTGCAGGAAATCACATGGGAAGCCTTTCATTCACTCTTAGGTTCCTTCAATTGTCAGTTGTGGTATCATCTACTATGAGAAGACTTTCCTTTCTCTATTTCCTAATGCTTCCTAATGTTACAAATTATATCGTATTTATTTTTCCACTTTAATGTTGAGTATCTCAAGTAAAATTAGTTTGCTCATTTATGTAATGAAATCCAAATTTGCTTCCACAGGGAAAATATCATAAAACTATGAGGTTGAAATATACAAGCCAGAAAATTTTAATGCCATGGTCCTCTTTTACACATGGTAATATTCATTGATTATCACATGAGAAGAAATGCCAAAACTTACATTTTTCCCTAACCACATTTTTTATTCAAGATTTGTTTAAAACAAAATATTCTACCAAAGAAAATTAAAATTAGATAAGCAAATTAAAACAATATTTTGAATATGACAATTGAAATAAGTGCCCATTCACTACCAAAGCTGTTTTTTTTTTCTAATCCTTCATTTGTTATTTATATGACTTTGGCCAAATCTCTCTCTCTCTCTCTCTCTCTCTCTTTGTCTGTCTCTCTCTGTCTCTCTCTGTCTCTCTCTCTCTCTCTCTCTCTCTCACACACACACACACACACACACACACACACACACAGAACTAGCTGTAACCAAGGAATCATTGAAGTATTGTTTATGTTATTATATGGATTCAAAACACATTTTAAATCATCTTTGACCATATTGAATGGTGCAATATAGATCCTCCCTCCTCACTTACCCCCTTCATCCCCACTAGAAATCAATAATGATCTCTTCCACTCAATCCCTCCAATGTCTCAGCCATTCATTCTACACTGCAGCTGAGCTTTCCTTTATGTGTGGTCTCCCTCTTTTAGAATATGAGTTCCTAAAGACCACAAACTATCTCATTTTTTAAAAAACTTGTAACTTTTAACAATGCTTAGCATAGAACCTGGGACCTAGTAAATGCTTAATATTGGCCTTTTTTATTCAATCACCAGGCAGTAATAGATCTGGTTATCACCCAGAGGAATTTACAATGAAGGTATATAAGTGGGTCCTGAAATTACTTTTTTTTAAAAGTGAGCTAGAAGTTTTAATATAATGCAACTTCTGAAAAACCACACATTTCTTTATATATTATAATGTTGCTTATTAACACAATCAACTCAAACTCATATGGTTTCCACATGGATCCACAGGTTGAGAGAGTTGAAGTTAAATTAAGGCAATAACAATTATTTTGAACACCCTTGTTTTAATAACCTTGAATAACCTTTTTTAATATAAGAAATTAAAAATAAAAAATAATATGCATGGATAACAGTGAAATTGGAGTAGAAGGATTTTTCTTTTCTTCTCTTTTTGTTCTGTGAGATTAAGAAGTTTCAGTTGATATCTTGTTATTTAAAAATAGATGTGAAGATTCTAAGTATTAATAATTTAAACCATTCTTGATCTGAAAAAAAGAAAATTATTCCCATTCAACTTTCATGTTAAATAGGTACTAGTTTTTATTGATTAGCTATCAACATTGCTCTAAAAAGTCTGAAATGAATTTGAAACATGTTGACAAGTACTCTGGATAACATTTTATAAATAATATATTATGGGTGGAGGATTCTGAGAAGATGATGGAGTAGATTGATAAATTTCAAGCTCTCCTCCCCCCCCACAAACAGAACAAATTTTTATCTTGCAAGTATAGATGTGAAAAACCAAGAATACTTGGGGCAGAACAGCAATTCTCATGGGATAACCCAAAAAGACCTGAAGAAAAACCCCAGGTTAGGAATTATCAGCATGATGTACAAGCACTTCAGGCTAGACCAAAATACCAAGTGAAGATCCCTGAGGTTAGCTGGGTTTGGCTGGAGCCTCAACAGGAATCACAAAAAAAAAAATGATAAGATGAGGAGTCAGGGGCTCAGATAAGGGAAGACTAAATGAACCTTTGCTGATGAGGAACACTAGGAACACCTGTGCTGCAGAGATGTATCCCTGGATAACAAGGAACCAGCACACTTGGTGAGTGCAGAAGCAGTGGGACAGGGATGCTGCTGGCTGAAGTCACTTGCAGAATGGTGGAACTTTAGGTTGGGGGTTCCAGATCAGAAGAGAGAGCTGAAGTGAAGGTAGAAGCACCATTCCCCCACCCCAGGATGAGAAGGGCAGACAAAGAAGAAAGAACCCAACCTTCGAAAGTTACTATGGGAATAGGGAACACCAGGGTTCGTCTTCAAAGGACATTGAAATTGTTTTTAAAAGCTTTTTCTATCCCAAAGTGTAATATTAAATAGCTGCCTTGCCAGAAAGTATTTATAGAAAAGCTCAGAAAAAAATAAAATCAAATGAGAGAAACTAAGGAAAAACTAAACTAAAATAAAAACCATCCAAGCAAAACAAAACAAACAAAAAAAGTTAACCAACTAGAAAAGGAGATACAGAATCTTAAGAAGAAAATAATTCTTTGAAAATTAGAATTGGGCAAAGGGAAGCCAGGAAAGCCAAGTAATAAGAAAACTAAATAAAAAGTATGAAAAAAATAGAACAGAATGTAAAACATAAGAAAAACAACAGACCTGTAGAATAGATCAAGAAGAAAAAAAATATAACAACTGAACTACCTTAAAGCTGTGACCAAAAACAAATCTTGACACAATAATTTAAGAAATAGTCAAATAAAATTGTCCTGGAATGACAGAACATGAGGGAAAAGTAGAAACAGAAAAAATCCACTTCTCAACCCTCAAAGAGATCCTTTGCATAAAACACATAGGAACATTATTGTCAAAATTCAAACCTCCCAGATGAAAGTAAAAATATGCAAGAAACAAAAAAATAAATAAATAAACAATTCAAATATGCAGAAGCTACAATTAGAATTGTATAAAACTTAGCAGTAGCCACAATAAAAGAGCTCAGGTCCTGAAGTAATATATGCTGACAATCAACAGAAGTAGGCCTGCATCCAAAAATATCATGTCCAACAAAATTATCCATAATATTAGTTGGAAAAAATGGACATTCAACAAACTTGCAGATTTTTCAGGACTCTGTCTCAACCAAACTTGAACTTAATAGGAAATTTAACATTCCAGAGTCAATATCAAAAATTAATTTTAAGGAACGCAACATGGACAAATCATTTATGTGTTGTACATGGAAATATATATATTATATGTTTAAGACTGATGTCAGTAATTGAGTAACTCAAAAGAAAGATTGGGACAGAGTTGAGTATGATCAAATTCTTAAAAGCAATTCTGAATAGGAAAAGGTAAAATTAATAATTATATTATACAAATGAGGTCAGAGAAATAATCAATACAGAAACATTAGAGGGGGGAGGAAGGCTCATAGTTCTGAAAACCTACTCACATTGGGAATTGGTTAAATAGGGAACACTACATCTATCTATCTATCTATCTATCTATCTATCTATCTATCTACCTACCTACCTATATATCTGTCTAACTGTAGATAGACAGATAGATATACCATGAAGGATACAGCACCCTCCAAAATCCATAAGGCAATATAGAGGAAGGGAGTAGGATAAATGGGCAAGGGATACAGAGTGAATGAAAGAATGGAGGAAAAAGATAAGGGAGGGATCCATTGGTGGGGGGAAGTTAAATAATAGCAAGGCAAGTTAAGAAGTAGAATTAAAGTAGAAGAATTAGCAAGGATAGGAAATAAGAAATATACACAATGCAACAAGGATCAGAAGTAGAATTTATTAGGAAAAAAAGTAGGGCTAGTAATCATTGATCTTAGACAATGTCAAACTTAAGGATTCAATGAAGAGTGAAATCTACATTATATGTTAGTCATATTAATATTTTAGATGCATGTTTACATATGGTTAAATTCATGTGTATGTGTATGTGTGTGTATATGTCTGAGTATATGTAGATAGGTATGAATGCAGATCCCTGTGTGTCTATATATGTGTGTGTGTGTGTATGTGTGTGTATCTGTTGGTGGGTGTGAATGTATATTTATGTGTATGTGTATTTATCTATCTATCTATGTAAGTATATCTGTGCTTAATTATAGCACAGATACACTTGGGGTAGGTGGGAGAGGATGAAGGGGGAAAGAACAAAATAAAAAAAGTGTGCAGCAGAGAATTAAAGAATAATATATAAGGAAGGAAAAAAAAAGAAATGTATACTCATGAATACAATTTCTTCTATTATAATATATGCTTTCTTGAAATGGAAATTTATTATTACATATATTTTAATCCTCCCTGATGTACTACTAGGCACATCATAATGTTCTCTTTTGTTTTCTTTTCTTTTTCCTTTTTTTTCTTTTTCTATTTTTTCTTGTTTTGTATTCAGCGCAATAAATAAATTTTAAAAAGAACAATATTTTACTTCAAAATATTTAGTTACTGCAAATAACAAAGTTATGTATATTTAATGAGGTTTATTTCCTTTTAGAAAGAAAAAAGGAAGTCCTCTGTCATGTGGAAGAGAAGGGGCAACAGCTCCTTTCTCTACTATATCTTCATATTTCCTTCTAAAATCAAGTTTATTAATTTCTTTACCTAAAGTACACTATTCATTGTCATACCTGTCACAGAATTGCAACCTGGATGTAGCCAGTAGGTCCACCCTTAAAATGTGCCATATCTTCTGGGTGACACAAGATTGTGAAAGCTGTTTGATGGTCAGAATATACCACAAAGCATGATTCCATCACATTATGAGAAAAATAAAATCTATTTAAATGATGGAATGAGATTACCATTACATGGTTCATGATGGTCTATAGTCATCCTCCCTTTTTGCCTTCACCCCACTTTGAGAGTTTCTGGTTCAATTGTAATTGAGTGACAAAGGATTTAGACATTGTTTTGAAAAGGGACAGTGGACTCTCTCAAACAGTAGTGAGTTGGAATGTGTGGAAATATCAGATGGCAAATAAATTGTAGATATACAAAAGAAATCAAACCAATTTAGGAAATTTAAGTTGGATGCTTGGAATGGAGGGAAATGTTATGAAGTAAAGAAGGGAATTTTTTAACTATTCACAATTGATATTTTGTGATTACTTTAGAAAGTACAAAACAAAACAAAACAAGACAAGGAAACAAACAAAAGCCTGGACACATTTATTAATATGCAATAGCCAAAGAATATTATTCTAGATACAAATTTAAAAAAAAATAAAAAAGAAGATTCAACAGTATCATGGGCTAAATAAAATTGAGTTCTGCCTGAATTGAATAACTACATTTTAATTACTGAACATTAAACACTTCAAAAATGTAGTGAAGCAGTAGTATTGCTATGTGTAATCTATATCAATACCTGCTGTGATCATATGTGAAAAGACATTAAAAATGTATATTACTTTTGTTTCCTAATGTTTTATTTTATCAAGAATTTAAGCTCTAAAGTGGAGTAAATGATTAATATTCCAAAAAGCTATGTAACAAAGGGGAGCTATATTTGCTAAATAGAAATGGACTTCATTGCCCTTTCCCATCTAGTCATTTCTCCTATCTTCTCTTATTCAGTCCCACCTCATTGCATTTATTCTCATTCTTTCCTTGAGATCTCATTGAATGCCATTTCCCCTTCCCTTGATTGATTAAGAGCCTCTGTCTTTCATTATAAAATATTCATATGAGAATATAGAAGCTATTCACTTACTGGAAAAGTAATGTTAACTGCATCTGTCTGTTTAGAAATATTGAATTTAGGGAACTGCTGTCAAACTTAGTTAACTAGAATGGGGGGGGAGGATAAAATGCAGATAAAGAGATTTTATTTTAACAGAAAAGTAACAAGTATCCTGGGACATATATCAAAGATAGTATGGTATAGTGACTAAAGAATTGGACACAAATTTAAAAAAATCTGAATTCAAAAGATACCTCATATTCTTAGTACATATATGATGCTGGACAAGTCATTTAATTTATGTTCCCCCAGTTTCTTCATCCCCAAAACGAGGGGATT
Source organism: Myrmecobius fasciatus (assembly GCA_023553655.1). Lineage (NCBI taxonomy): Eukaryota > Metazoa > Chordata > Mammalia > Dasyuromorphia > Myrmecobiidae > Myrmecobius > Myrmecobius fasciatus. The sequence goes on along the minus strand of JAJPUD010012472.1, from coordinate 36,644 downwards.
ATATTTAATGACCTATAGGGTCCTTTCTAGTTCTACATCTATAATTATTTGATATTTCTTCATTGAGACTATTTTTTTCCAGAACAAGGATTGGCAAGACCAATTGTGATTTATATCACAAAGTCATCATGATTTCTATTCAAATACTGAGTGAAAGTCAACCACAGAAGCTTCTGAGAGCTGATATGGTCATATCATCAAGCACTTTTCACACTCTACCCTACTAGAAATGCAGGGATTATGAATCTGTCATTCCATTTGGGAAAAAAAAATTACTCTCAGTCTACAATACAAGAATCATAGACTGGAAACAAAAAATAGGTCATGAATTCATTGTTACATTTATATTTTGTTGAGCAAATTAATTTACCTCTTTTGAAACAATTTTAATCAACAAAATGGCACTAATAAATGTTTTTATTTAAATAATATTCTTTACTTTTCATCCCTCGAAATATCTAACCATCCATTCATTCAAAATTTTATTCTATTAGGGCCTATTGAACACCTACTATGTAGAAAAGTTTGTATTGTTAATTTTTCCAAATAAAATGGTTTCTACTAATATACTTATTACTTAAAAATGAAATTTTTGAATATTAAGTGCTCAAAAAAAATTCATTTGTGGTCCAGTGAATACCAAAGATGAATAGTTTCAAGAATTAATCTAATAATTTGTGGCCAAATCTGTCTGTTTGATTACTATGTATAATAATGGAATTGAAACAATTGATAGATAATTCCAGTTCTCTTCTAATCCCATTGGCATAGCTGGACCAAGATGGTAAATATGATTGTTACAGATTAAATGGTTCCCCAAATCATTGTACCCTTATGCCCATAAAAATGAATTGAGTTGAGTTTTTCTTTTTCTTCCTTTGAGTTGTGTTGGTCAAATTTTCTAGTAAATCTGTTAATCTGTTATCTGTTTTAGATAAACCCATTACAACTTTATGCATACTTGGAAAGACTTTCTACACTGAAAATATTTGTTCTTGCTGGTGATGATGTTCAAAATTTATTTGACAGAGGACAAATCCTTTTGTTCTTTAATTATAAACAAAGCTTAAAATGCCAATGCCCGACAAAGAGAAACCATATTGACTTAAAATAACACTAATAGAAAATTTGTTGACACCAGATCTTTCCTTTGGGACAGGATTTGATAGGGATTAAATACAGATTTGGCTAGAAGATCCCAAAAAAGATGTCTGAGGTCATTCAAGACTGTTTCCTTCACAATTTACCCTACTATTTTCTTTATTTATAATATGAAAGAGTCCAAAGTAACTATAGTATTTGCAAATGCCTTTATAAAAATTATTTATGAGCACTCTTTGCTAACCATTGAGTCAAAGGGAAGCCAACTGGGATAAAAACTGTGATTTCACTGATATAAGGAATTCCTGGATAAGAAAACACTGTATAGTATAGGTAGCATCTAGCAACTTTTCTGTTACATGGAGTCGTAGAAAATTATCTAGAAGCATTGAGAGACTGATTTTCAAAGGGTCATAAAGCCAGTATATGTCAGAGGCAAAGATCCTTCTGACTCCAAAACTTGTTCTCTTTCTTATAGCATGGTTCAAGCAAGTTTGGCCTCATTAACCCAGGTCCTTAATAAAACAAATAGAGAAACCATTTTTATTCTCCCCCTGTCAGTCTTTGTTTTGACATCAGTTTTCAGTTGGGCCACGTTCAGGTTTATCTCATGGTTTTAATAGGTTCACTATGATAGTTTTGATTCAATATTAGAACAAAATGAGAAACTTATAATTAACTCAACAAGGAACAAAAGATTGACTTAGTTGTATCAGAGGAAGGATATTCAACAAAGACAAGCATAGAAAACACTGAGTTGATTTAGCTGAACTAAGCTTCCTTAAGCTGACAACATTTCACCAAGCACGAGAGAACATTGCGACTTTAGTACCTCATGGATATTTTCTTAGGTCATTAGAAAGGTAAAGTCAAAAACTTGAGTCTCATGAACTAATGTAGTCTAGGTGATGTTTTAAATTTTTTTTAAATTAAATTAAATTAAATTTTCATTCTACTAGTTTATTTTCCCAGTTATAGGTAAAATAATTTTTATATTTCTTTTTAAAATTTAAATTTCCAGATTTTCTCTCTTTCTCCCTTCTAGACCCCCACATTGACAAAGCACATGTGAACTTCTAAAAAACAAGGCATGCTGCAAAAAAAAATCTATAGACCCCCCCAAAAAAAGCCCTCAAAAATAAAGGAAAAATATGCTTCATTATGTATTTAAACACAATCAGTTCTTTCTCTTGGTATGTATAGCATTTTTCTTCATAAATCCTTCAGAGCAGTCTTGGATCATTGTATTGCTGAGAACATAAAAGTCCTTCACAGCTAATCATTCCCCACATTGCTATTAATTTTTATATAGAGCATTTCACTTTGCTTGAGTTTATGGAGGATTTGCCTGAGGATTTTCTGAGACCATTCTATTCATCTTTTTTTTAAATTTTTTTATTCTTTTGGTATAATAGTATTCAATCATAATCACATACTATAATTTATTCAGACTTCCCCCAATTGATGGTCATTCCCATAATTTCCATCAGTATCATTTAAAGAAAAATATAGCCTGACTTTCATGAAAGGTGAGGTTAGGAAACTGCTGTCATAACTAGCATTGTCATCTCTCTTCTTATTCACATTTTCAAACCCACCTTCTCAGCATTATTATTATATGATGATGATAAGACTATGTGATTGCTTTCAGTTCTGTCTTATAAAAACAGGATAGAAACCTATTATTCCTTGTTCTTCACAACCAATAATTTCTCAATATAGGAATATAAGTAAAAGCTTTGTATAATAATGAGCTGTACAGAGAAATTATTTCATTCAACAAACATTTATTAAGTACCAATTATATGTGTTAGACACTGTGGTTGAAAAGAGAAAAGTAAAACAATGCCCTCTAGAAGATTTTATTTTTGCTCTCAAAATAACATACTGTATATATAGATAACTAAATGTGAAAACATAAAAAATAATGGTAGTAGGATGAGTAGGAAGAGCATAAAATATTCAAGGAATCTGCTAAAATCTCTTAGAAGACATTCTAAGTTTATCTGTGTAGTTTGCATTTTTATTTTTTTGCTCACATTTTCTTTTTTTTAATATTCAGGAAAATTGATTATGAGTTGGAAATTAAAATAATATATTTTCAAATATTTCATTGCTTAAAATTTTTGCATGTTCTGATATAGACGGTAAACCTTTCACATTTCATATGCAACACTAATAAAAAACAGCACTGAATAAACTGAAGATAGAATTATATCTTTGCAAGCCAATTTTTAAAATAAAGTAATTATATTCAATAACTATTATTATTGTATCATTAATATTGATTATATAATGAGAAGGAATTTCTCTCTTATCCAGGCTGAAACAGAGTTAGTATTCATCAGATAATACCACATTGCTCATCATTTCAGGTACTTTAACCTCACCAATTTACAATTTGAGCTTTTAAGGATGGTTTTATGTAATCTGCTAGTCTTCAACTTCATTGAACTATCTATTTTGTTTTTGTAGCAGCCTTTTTTGTAAGTGGCAAGAAACTGGAAACAGGATGCTTATCAGTTGGAGAATAACTGAATACATTATGGTATATGAATGTTATGGAATATTATTGTTATATAAGAAATGATCAGGAAGATGATTTTTGAAAGGCCTGGAGAGACTTACATGAACTGAACCTAAGTTAAGAACCAGGAGATCATTGTACACAGCAATAATAAGATTATGTGACAATCAACTGTGTTGGACTTGGCTCTTTTCAATAATATGATTCAGGCCAGTTCTGATGATCTTGTGATGAATAGAGCCATCTGTACCCAGAGAGAGAATTGTGGGGGCTAAGTGTGGATAACATTTGTACTCTTTTTTTGTTGTTGTTTGCTTGCTTTTTGTTTTCTTTCTCATTTTTTCCCTTTTGACTGATTTTTCTTGTGCAGCATGATAAATATGGAAATATGTATAGAAGAATTGCACATTTTATATATATATATATATATATATCGGATTACTTGCAATCTAGGAAAGGGGGTGAGGAGAAAGGAGGGAGAATAATTTGGAATACAAGGTTTTGCAAGAGTGAATATTGAAAACTATCTTTGTGTATATTTTGAAAATAAATAGCCATAAAAAACAAAACAAAACAAAACAAAACCAAAAAACTCTGTTTTGGTATAAAGTGTAGTGAAGACATGAAAACAGCTTGGAAATCCTAAGCTCAAGTAACCCATCTGAGGGGAGCCAGCTGTAAGTCCTTTGGAAGACCAAAGCAAGACGAGGTTACTTGGAGGACTTTAGGGGACTTGGCAAGGTCATTTCTACAGCTGATAATCCATATCTGAGATCCCTCAGATTACTTACTGGAGATAAGAAGGCTGAAATGACAGAATATATTTTATTTTGTGAAGAGATCTTTTAAAATAAAATAATAAAAAAAAACCAGAATAAATCTTGACTAATAGAACGAGGGAAAGATCACAGCCTTGCTTATACTCCCCGTAGCTTTATGACGAGTGTATGATGAATACACATACTTATGGTGGAGTATAAAAGCAAAGCTGTAAGAAGTAAAGTCCTTTCCAAGATGTAAGCTTGAATTTGCAAGGCTCCACATTCATTTCACTCATTGCTTCATCCAGCACTCAGGCCAATTGCTGAAACCCACCAACTCCAGCATGATTGATAGCAGGGGTTAAAGGTATACTTTACCACTCCCAGCTTTAAAATATAGATAATAAAATTAAATGTTAATAAATGAAATAAATAAAATAAAATTCAAATACATATTTTTTCACATTTATCTTAAATCTTTCAGTTTCTTTGTGTATATTACTTCTATAATGAATCAGCTATATTAGCTTACTAAAAGATATGCAATGTATTTAGTGCTTCTTAAACAAATTAAGAGAACAAGGGATAATTTACCTATCAGATCTTTGGAAAAGAGAGGAATTTATGAACCAAGAAGAATTACAAAGCATTATGAGAAGCAAAATGGACAACTTTGATTACATTGAATTAAAAATTTTTTACACAAACAAAACCAACAGAAACAAGATTAAAAGCAAAGTACAAAGCTGGGAAAAAATCTTTACAGTCATTATTTCTGATAAAAGTCTCATTTCTAAAATATATGAAGAAGTGTGTCAAATTTATAAGAATACAAGTCATTTTCCAATTCATAAACGGTTAAAGGATATGAACAGACAATTTTCAGATGATGAAATTAAAGATATTTATAGTTATATGAAAAAAATGCTCTAAATTACTATTCATTAGAGAAATGCAAATTAAAACCTCACACTTCTCAGATTTGCTAAAATGACAGAAAAAAATAATGATAATTGTTGAAGAGGATGTGGGAAAACTGGGACACTAATGCATTGTTGTTGCACTTGAGAAATTAACCATTCATTCTGGAGAGCAGTCTGGAATTATGCCTAAAGGGTTATCAAACTGAGCATACCCTTTAACCCAACAGTGCCATTACTGGGTCTATATTCAAAGGAAATCATAAAGAAAAGAACAAGAGCCACAAGTACAAAAATGTTTGTAGTAGTTCTTTTTTGTGGTAGCAAAGAATTGGAAAAAGAGTGGATGCCCATCAATTAGGGAATGGCTGAACAAACTGTGGTACATGATAGTAATGGAATATTATTGCTCTATAAAAAATGATGAACAAGATGATTATAGAAAGGCCTAGAAAGATTTACATGAACTAATGCTGAGAGAAATAAGCAAAACCAGGAACACATTGTACACAAAAACAGCAACAGTGTGCAATGATCAACTATGAAAGCTTGATTGATCTAAATTGATTTAAAGCAATTGACTTAGAACAGAAAAGGCCATCTGCATCTAGAAAAAAATATAAGGAGACTGAATGTAAAATAGCATATGCTATGTTCACTCCTTTTTTCTGTTGTTTCTGTTGTCTCTCCTATAGTTTTTCCTTTTACTCTGATTTTTCTCTCTCAACATGGTTCATTAAACAATGTGTATTAAAAATAAATAAACCTACTGTAATAAAAAGGGTACCTAATGCTTAAAAGTAAACTAAAACTTTTGGCATAAT
>JAJPUD010012472.1:12866-30111 GCA_023553655.1 Myrmecobius fasciatus | reverse complement strand
TTTTTTTCCTTAATAAGGTATAGCATTAAAAAAAAAGTTTAGTTTACAATTACAATGTTTAGCAAACTAAGAGAACAACTCACTCTATACCAAGATAAGATCAAAATGACTACATGATTTAGTTATAAAGGGTGATAACATAAGCAAATTAAGAGAGCAAGCAATAGTTTAACTTGTCATATCTTTGGAGAAGGGAGAAATTTACGACCAGAAATAGAGAACATTATGAAATGCAAATGATAATGTAAAGATTACATTAAATTAAAACTTTTTTGTTATATTTTTGTTTTGGGAGATTTTTTTTGGCAAAAACAGAATCAATGAAGCTAAGATTAGAAGGGAAGCAGAATGATGGGAAACAGGTTTTTACATCCAATTTTTCTAATAAAGGTGTCATTTCTAAAAATTGGGAATTGAGTCAAATAGAAAGGTGAATCAAATTTATAAGAATATAAGCCATTTTCCAATTGAAAAAATGGTCGAAAATATGAATAGGAAGTTTTCAGATAGAGAAATTAAATTTATCTATACCCATTTTTAAAAGTGCTCTAAAAATCACAAGTGATTAGAAAAATGCAAATTAAAATAACTCTAAAATACCCCCTCATACCTATCATGTCAACTAAGATAGCAGAAAAAAAATAATAAATGTTGGAGGGGATGTGAGAAAACTGGGAGAATAATGCACTGTGGGTACTGCTCCAAGTATTCTGGAGAACAAATTGGAACTATGCCCTAAGAGTTATAAAATTCTTCATATCCTTTTATCCAATAATGCCACTACTCAACCTGGATGCCAGAGATCATTAAAAAATGGAAAAGGACATACATGTACAAAAATACTTACAGCTCCTTTGTGTGTGGCAAAAAAAAAAAACCAAAAAAAAACAAACAAAAACTGGAAATTGAGGGGATATCCATCAATTAAGGCGTAGCTGGACAAGTTGTGGCATATGAATGTAATGGAATACTGTTGTTCTATCAGAAATAATGAATATGATGATTTCAGAAAAATCTGGAAAGACTTACATGAACTGATGCTAAGTAACAGCAACATTGTGTGATGATTAACTTTTAGACTTAACTTTTCTTAGCAATATGGTTACTCAAGAAAATTTCAAAAGACTCATGATTGAAAAAGCTATCCACATCCAGAGAAAAAGCTATGGAGATCGAATGCAGATTAAAGCATATTTTTTTTCACATTTTTTTTAGTGGTTTTGTTTTTTCTTTCTTGTGTTTTTTCTCTTTTGTTCTGATTTTTCTTTTACAATATGATTAATATGGAAATATGTTTAACATGATTGTACATATACAACTTATGTCAGATTGCTTGGTGTCTTGGGGAGAGGGGAGGAAGATGGGAGAAGAAGAAAAATTTAGAACTTAAAATCTCACAAAAATGAATATTGAAAAGTATGTTTACATGTAATTGGGGGGCAAAATGTATTAAGGAGGGGAAAAATAGCAGCCTGGTTTTAGGATTAAATCTTTCTTTTGATGTGTACTGGAACTATGTGACCAAGAAAAGACATTGAAATTCTCAGTGCTTCAGTGAACTCTCAAAAGTTATAAATTATAGACTAATTTATATCTCCATTAATAGAGAACTTTTCCACTTTGGAATTCCCTCATAATGATAAAAGAAATCACAGATCTGGATAAAGAATACAAACAAAATAAAAATGCTAATGTGATGTGATAATTTCACATTCTCAGATATTTCCTACAGAATGAATATTTTATCCAAAGCAAAACAGTGCATAATAAGTGTTCTCTTTCCTGTTCAATGTATTTATAATTTTATTTAGGCAAGTATATTAGCATGTCATGCTGAAATCTAGAAATGACCTCTATCTTGGATAAAGGCCTAGCCCATATATGGTTTTATGCATAGACAATTAGGGATATTAAATAAAGCGGTAATGGCATTAGAGATTTCCTTGATAAACTATAAGCATGTAGGTCTATAGCACAGGTGATTAAAAAAATGAAATAGATGCAAATAAGTCTGCCAAATGATGAATTACTGAACATATGGCAACATCGTTGTTTAAAGAGACAATCTCTGCCAAGAACTCATAGGGAGGCAGCTAAAGTCAGAAGTAAATCAGCCTAATTTTTTGGGTTGTCAGCTCTAACCAGGATTTTTGCAGCATATACCCCTGCCAAACCACTTCACCATTTTGCATACTTGTCTGAAGGGAAGTGGTATTTCAGTGTACTGTATGACCAACATTATTGGAAATTGACGTTGCAAATGGTTTCATTATCAGTAGGCAAGGCTCAGCTTTTTGTCTTATGTTCCCATGTTTTCCAGTTAATAACAGATGAGGGGTTCAGAGAAATCTTTAGATTCTGGTACGTAGGCAACTCTTGTTAGTTATAAATAAATATTCAATGGATTGTTCAAGCAATTTTTCCCTTAAAATAAACAATTTACTTTCATTGTAGTTTAGCTTTGAAAACTGCTACTGCTCCAATGGAGCAGAACTCAAGCCACGATTTTTATCACATGTACAAGTGGAATAGTCCTGAAAATTTGACTGCATTATTTTGAATCTCCTGCTGACTAAGTGAAGACCAACTGAACAGAAGATGCTACTATCGAAACTTGAAATTGATCTTTGGGAGAGGTATTATCTGAGAAGTTGGCTGTGTATTGCTAACTCCAATATACCTAATAAATTAATGCTTTGATAAAACTGGTTGTTTTCAGTAAGCATGTAAAGAAAATATATTCTCCTTCCTGTTCCAAATTATCATAGTTGTAGTATTTGAAGATGGAAAATACTCTCATGATAATTTCATTCCAAATCCTTCATTAGATAGAGAGATGAATTTGATTTTTTGAAGCACTTAATCGTCCACACCTCTCCCCTTAGTTTAGAAATATCCTTTAACACTTTGTTAAGATGGCAGAAGATAGTTGAATTTCCATGACTAAGCTTACATACACTCCTACAACCCCACACCCCTTGAAGACTCTTAGGAAGATAGACCCATCAAAGGATCCATTTTTCTGTATTAGCCTATAAAGGAAGACAATATTTCACTCCTAGCTCTTCACTTTCTCTTTCAAATACTTCCCTTCTGGAATACAATTGAGGAGTGGGAAACCTCAACAGTAGAGAGAAAATCTTTATTCCTTCTCTCCCTAAAATGTCAATGTTTGCCTTTAGGCAGGACACATGGGAAACAAAGTGTGCATAAGTATATGTGTGTGGGTATGTGTGTGTGGATTTGAGAGGATAGTTAATGAACACTACACTTTAGAGAAGGAAAAATTTTCTAGGCAGTATAATATAAGAAACTAGCCTTTTAGACAAAAAGTAAATTTCCTGGTCAATTTGGAGGATTATCTCAAGAGTAATCCCAAAGTGAAGAGCTAGAAGATCGGTCATTTTAAAGAGAGAAAGAGAATTTTGGGTGACAGCTCTGGGAAAGAGAAAATTATCCAGGTGACCACTCTAATGTGACATAATAAGAGATAAAGTCCATGACTTGAAAAACAGAAGAATAATACTTTATTATTCCTTATTACCATGAGTTATTTGAATAGTGAAAGGTGAATGTCTGATGAGAATGGTACTGCCTAGATGGCATGGCCATAATGTATTTATTTGGGAGAGAAAATGACAAATCACAGAATAGTTTATAATTCTGAGAAAGATATGAAGGATAATGTGGAAAAGAGTGATTTCATGGAAAGGAATTACTTATCTTGCAAATTCACGTTGGGTTCTCTTCTGAAAGGCACTGTGAATATACTTATCTACTGAATCTATTTAATAACTATTTTGAGTCAACACTATTGACACAATATTTTTGTGTGGCAGAAGAAAGATTTCCCTGCAACAGATATGCATTTGTTACCTTGATTATTCACATAAAAGCTAGAAAAACTATATCTGCACTAGGGAAATCTGTACATTATCTATAATTACCTATATTCAAAGATTTCCAATAATAAATTTTAGATAGGGATAATAACTTAAGTTAGTTTGGACCCAAAAAGAATCCAGATCCTTGGAGACCCTGGGATATAGATTATATGCAGGTGAAAAAAAAAAAAAAAAAACAACAACACTGAAGTTTTTCAAGTTGAGATAAGTTAGAAAGTTTACATATTGCTACATATAAAAAGAAAAAAAAACACTTGATAAAACAGGTCATTTGAATCTAATTGGAATAATTTCACAAAATAGTCACATTTTGTTGTTGGTTTTGGTATGGTCAGTAAGAATTAAATTATTCATATCATAATAGTAGTTTCTACTTTAATTATTTTCCCATTTGGTTTTAAGCTTGGGAGGCAAATAGAAGCAACATCATTGTTTTGATTTTCCAGATGAGGAAGATTATTCTCAAATCATTTTGACAATTACTAATGTCCAAATTAACTACAAAGAGCATATGAGGAAGACGCTATCTGCATCCAGGGATAGAATGTATGAATAGAATGTATAAATTCTATTTATATGTGTACATATGAAATATATTTTTTTCATATATATGTGTGTGTGTGTGTGTGTGTGTGTGTGTGTGTGTGTACGTATATGTATAAAGATAGACACATAATTTGTGGCTAAAGGTAGCCATTTCTAGAGCAGGAAGGAGGAAGAAAAAAAAAGATACATAACTTTATTACATATTTAAAAAGAAAAGCAAGTTTCACATAATAGATTTGCTGTTTCATGCATAAACTTTTTTTTAATTATACAATGCCATGGAAATGCTTGTTTTATTCCACAAATCAAAAATAAAATGAAATAGATGTAACAGAAGGGCATTAAGATTTAAGTTTAAGTCTTCTGACTCAAAATTTTAGCTCTTTTTATACAATATTACAGTTGCCTCCTATGTGACTTGCCCAGGGTCACACAGCTAGGGAATGTTAAATGTCTGAGACTAGATTTGAACTCAGGTCCTCCTGACTTCAGGGCTGGTGCTGTATTCACTGCACCACCTAGCTGCCCCCTATGGCAAATATTTTTTTAAAATTCATTCTAAGCTTAAAAAAAAAAGTTTTAAGGGAGATATGTCTATCTATCTCTAAAGAAAGTAGTCAATGAATTAACAAGAATACCTAACTATTCTGATTACAATAGAAAACAAAAAAACTTCTGAAGGAGACTGTCATTGACTTTCAGACTCAACTTTATCTAAAAGTAAACAAGAGCCCACATCTGCATACAAATGTACATTCCTGAATTATTTTATTTTGGTAGATCATAGGGTGGATTGGATTCCTTTGTGATAGAGGTGATTAGACTATTTAAGGCACAGGAAGTCTAAATAAAACAAAAGAACTAGAGAAAATGCAATTTCCTTCTGTCCTTTCTCATCCTGATTGCAGTTTAATGCTCAGATGCAGATACCACTTTACAAATCAACCTCATGTAGAGTGTGGGAGAAATTGAAAGTCAGACAGGAGAAAAATAAATCCCTTTCAAGGTCATAGGCAAAAAGAGGAAAAAGGGAACTTGGAAATCATTTAGTACATCCTTACTTTATAGACAAAGAAACCAAGGTCCAAATGTGGATTATTCTGAGGTCACAGATATCATTAAATAATAGATTTAGGATTGGAATCCAGAACTTCTGATTCCATATTAAGTGCTCTTGTTATCATATTACAGTAATCAAATCCCAGATTGCAAGGATGTTAACCTCTACCATTCCCTCCCAGTAAGTTAAAAGGAAGAAAGTGTATAAATAGCAAAGTGTTTTACTCAAGATGGAGAAGATAGCAACACAACCAGAATTCGAATCGTTTAACTCCAAATTCTGCTCTTTTACTGCTCTTCCTATGGTGTATTGAGGCCCTTTCCATTCCTATACCATTTCCTCCCTAAAATAAGAATTGTGGAAGGTTCAAACTAGGAAAAAACCTTAATTTTTTTTTTTTTTTCACTTAGATCACTTATGTAGTTTTAAAGATCAGGACCATAGAGCAAAGAGTCCTAGATAACCACAACAACTATAGTCAATTACTGATCATCAGTCCATCAATCAATGCTAATTAAATGTTTACTATGAGTTCTACAATGTGTTAACTGCTAAAGAGGCACATGTAACATGAATTAGTTCTAAAGGAAAATTATTTTCTTTAGAGGGAGAAAAGATGTACACATAAAAACATATACAAAATACATTTAAAGGTAATTTGAAGGAACCATAGCAACTAGAGGATCAGAAAACCTCATGTAGGACCTTTAAAGGAAAGGAGGATCTCTGAAGATACTGAGGTAAGGAGAAACCACACTCCAGACAGGAGGGACAGGGTAAAAAACCATGGAGTTGAGAGGTCAATGTAAGGAATAACAGGAAGACCATTTTGGAGAACCTGAAAAGTAAGCAAATAAGACTGACATATTATAAATCTAGAAAAGTAATTTGGAGAAAAACCTTGAAGGACTTTAAATGCCATACGATCATAGATTGAGACCTAAAAAATTAATTTTATAGGCAAATCCATCTAACTCCTTTTACAGATAAGGGAGCTGAGGCCAAATGATTTATTCAAGTTCATGAAGAGGGCAAGCAGCAGAGACAGGATTTGAACACAGGTCCTCTGGGGTTCTAAGTCTGAAATCAGTGTTCTGTCTACTGTATCACCTTGCCAAACATAGAGGTGTGTGTGCGTGTGTGTGTGTGTGTGTGTGTGTGTGTGTGTGTGTGTGTGTGTTAGATCTTTGAGTTAAGATTACATTGCTGGAATTTATGGATCAGAAGTGTGACAAGATTATACTTATGCTTTAGCAATACCATTTTAGCAGATATGTAGAGGATATTTGAATAAAGAAAGATTACCTGCAAGGAAACAAAAATAGCAACATTAGCACTAAGAATGAGCCAGGAAATATAAAAAAATGAAAATAGATACTTTATTATTGTACACTATTACAAAATCTTGTAGAAAGCTTCTGGGAATCTTTTTATTAACTCCTTATTTCTCTAAAGTGAACATTCTGAAATTTTCTTTCTCTTCTCACTTTCCCAAATGTATGCAGATTCTTCTATTTATTACATATTATTTTTATGCTCCTATTTCACTGAAAAGATAAATACTATCTTTGGAAACACCTCTTCAACTTCTCATAACTTATAAGCATTATAACTCATTCCCCTCTTCTTTTCAGTCACAAAGGTATAAGTTCTCTACTCATATATAATCCTAATTCTTCAAAAGTTTCCTTAACTAATACTTATAATTCCCTTTGTGATCTCTCTTTTTCCATCTTTGATCATCTCTTTCTTTATTGTTCATTTCCCATAAAACTAAAGACATGGTTTTCTCTGTCCTTAAACAAACAAACAAAAAAACCCAACAACAATCTTCCGTTATCTATTCTATTCAATCTAAAAGCCATCTCTTTTTCCCCCTTCAGTGCCACACTTCTTTTAAATTTATTTAAGATTATTCCTCAGTTAAGTTCCAAACAATTTTTTTTTACTTTTGTTGTTGTTGTGGCAATTGGGGTTAAGTGACTTGCAGGGTCACACAGCTGGAAAGTGTTAAGTGTCTAAGGCCAGATTCGAACTTAGGTCCTCCTGACTTCAGGATCAGTACTCTCTTTACTGCACCATCTAGCTGCCCCTTTTACTTTTTTTTTTTTTTTAAGATTTTTGAGTTCTAGTTTCCCTCCTTTATTCCCAGCCACAATTAAGAAACCACATGTGAAGTTATGCAAAACATTTCCATAAGTCAAGTTGTGAAAGAAAACATAAATCTCCCATCCTAATAAAAATAAAAACCTTTAAGAAAAATTAAGCTAAAAATAAAGAGAGAGAGAGAGAGAGAGAATAATAGAGAATACTTTGATCTATATTCAGACTCGATCAGTTTACTTCTTTGGGTATGGATAAGATTTTTCCTCATAAAGTCCTTCAGAGTAGGTGTGGGGATTATACTACTGAGAATAATAAAGTCATTCACAGTTGCTCATCCCAGAACATTGCTGTTACTTTGTATACAGTATATTTCATTTTATTCATGGAGGACTTTACAAGTTTGTTTATTTTTTCCTTGAGAGTATTTATCATTTTCCAGAGAACAATAATATTCCATTAGAGAAACTTGCTTTGATAATTTTATTGTGCAATTACTATTGCTAATTGTATTTCTCCTCATTTATTCTCACTCCTTTCACTCTGTCTCTCCTCAAAAATATTTTCCTAGTGACCACTCCCTCCCCCAATTTGCCCTCTTTTTTCCCCTGCCCCACTTTGTCCTTCAGGATAAGATGGATTTTTATCCATCTTGAGTATATATTGTTATTTCCGATTTGAGCCAGTTCTGATGAGAGTAAGATTCACTCACTCACCCTCTCCTCCTCCTTTTCTCATCCACTGTAAAAGCCTTTTTTGCCTCTTTTTTGATGTAATAATTTGCACCATTCAACTTTTCCCTTTCTCTTTTCCCCAGTACATTCCCCCCTCACCCCTTAATTTCATAATCAAAAAATTATATATTATTTTTTTCATACTCAACTCATACCTGTGCCCTCTGTCTATATATACTCCTTCTAACTGTCATAATAATGAGAATATTCTAATGAATTATATGTATCATTCTCCCATGTAGGAATGTAAACAGATAAGCCTTATTAAGTCCCTTATGATATAATTTTTCTGATTATCTTCTTATACTTCTCCAGAGTCCTGTATGTAAAAATCAATTTTTACCTTGCAGCTCTGATCTTTTCATCACAAATGTTTAAAAATCCTCTATTTCATTGAATGACCAACTTTTCCTCTGAAGGATTATATTCAATTTTGCTGGGTAGGTGATTCTTGGTTGCAATCCTAGCTCCATTGCTCTCTGGAATATCATATTCCAAACCATCTGGCCCTTTAATATAAAAGCTACTAAATCTTGTGATATTCTGATTGTGGTTCCACTATACTTGAATTGTTTCTCTCTGGATGCTTACAATATTTTCTCCTTGTCCTGGGAGTTCCAGGATTCGGTTATAATATTCCTTGGAGTTTTCATTTTGAGATCTCTTTCAGGAGGTGATCAGTGGATTCTTTCAATTTCTATTTTACCCGCTGGTTCTAGAATATCAGGACAATTTTTCCTGATAATTTCTTGAAATATGATGTGCAAGCTCTTTTTTGATCATGACTTTTAGGTAGACCAATAATTTTTAAATTATCTCTCCTGGATCTACTTTCCAGGTCAGTTATATTTCCAATGAGATATTTCACATTTTTTCTATTTTTTCATTTTTTTGATTTTGCTTTATTGTATCTTGATTTCTCATAAATTCATTAGCTTCCATTTGCTCAGTTCTATTTTGTAAAGAATTATTTTCTTCAGTGAGCTTTTGTACATCCTTTCCCAATAGGCCAATTTCACTTTTTAATGTGTTCTTCTCTTCATTTTCTTTTTGTATTTCCTCTTGCATCTCTCTCAATCCTTTCCCTAATTTTTCATCCATATCTCTTACTTGGTTTTCAAAGACACTTTTGAAGTCTTCCATGGCCTGAATCCAATTCTTATTTTTCTTGGAGGCTTTGGTTGTAGGAGCTTTGATTTTATTATGATCTTCTGAATGTGTGTTTTGATTCTCCTTATCATCATAATAATTTTCAATGGTCAGAAACTTTTTTTTCTTGTCCACTCATTTTCCTAGCCCATTGCTTGACTTTTAAATCTTTGTTAAAGTAGGGTTCTGTTTCCAGGGTGGAGAGTACACTGTCTCAACCTTCAGGGGTTTTGTGCAGCTGTTTTCATAAATTCTTCTAGAAATTTGACCACAAGCACTTTATTCTGCCCTGGAGTTGTTAGGTGTTTTCCTGCCCTACTCTAGCTGTAAGATACTAGTGTGCTGGCCAGAGCTGGTTCTCACCCTGTGGCCATAGAGTCTCTCCACTGACCTTCCCAGTTTTTCCTGGTGTCCCTGGGCTAAGAAATCCAGAAGCCTCCAGCAGGGCTGCTGATTCAGAGGTTCCTCCTCACTGATGCTGGGGTACAAGCATGAGGTGGGGCCAAGATTTGCCCTGCTCTAGGATTGTGGGCTAGGCTTTCACTCTGGTTCCACAGGTCTTTTCTGTTGATGTTCCAGGTCCTCTTTGGTGGTACAGACCTTTCTGAACTGAGAGGTCTGGAAGCCACCAGGACTACTGCTGATTCAGAGGTCAAGCCAGCCTAGGCCAGGGAGGGATTGGGTTCAGGTCTGTACCACAGTCCTGCCTCAGGACTCCCACTCTAGTGTCACAGACCTTTTCTGCTGAGCTTCTAAGTTGCCTTCAGCTGGAAAATGTTCTACTTCATCTTTTAGGATGTTCTGATGCTCTGAAATTTGTTCTGATGCTCTGAAATCATTATTTAAAGGAATTTGGAGTAATTTGTGGCAGAGGTTGGGCAAGGTCCCGCCTTTACTCCACCATCTTGGCTCTGCCTTGAATGCTAAACCTCTGTAAAGATTTCTATATTTAATGTTTTTTTTTTTTATCTTCTTCACCAGCAAACTTCTTCTCTATTCTTTTGATGATGTTGCTGATGATGTTGCCTCTGTACTCCATTCCAGGTATATGCCATTTGCTACCATTCACAATCCCTTATTTTGAAAAAAAACAAAAACAAAAACAAAAACAAACAAACAAAAAAAAAACCCTTTCTCTTGTGTTGACTTCAGACACAGCATATTCAATTGATTCCACTCCTAATTATAACCATTTTTCTGGCATTTCCTTATCCTCTTCTTGAGTCCTTAATATGGATATTATTCAAAGTTTTCCCATAATTTGTTTTTCTAATTCCACCTGCTTTGTCTTGGAAATTCACCTTATCTCCCTAGTTTCAACTCTTACCATTTTTAATGGCTTGCAAATACATATTTCCATCTTATTTGATCTTGTAGTGTCTCTAAATGGTTACTGACTTTTCTGTGATCCCCTAGTACTTCAAATTGAATATGCACAAAAGTAAGTCATTTTTTTTTTCCTTTTTTCCTTTTGATCACTTTCAGCATCCATCTCCACTACTGTGGTTCTGCAATATAAGTGGCCATTTCTTTTTATTCAAACTGATATTTCAATAGAAACATCTTAGTGTGTCTGTATAATGTAGTGTTTATAACTTTCAATGCATGTGTTTTAATGAAAAAATAAAAATTTATATTTTAAATAAATTGTATGTTATCCCCTTTAGTCCTTTAATTGAAGGAGAAAAATAAAATTATAACAAATATGCTGAGAATAGTGCAAATACTATAGAATAGTAGAATAATAGTCTAGAACATGGAGGAACAATCAAATTCTTTTAGCCAATAAAACTGTTCTTTGTTTTTATTTATAATTTTACTTAGTTTCCTTCCATTAACTATAAAAGGACATGACAATAATGCCATCATTTTTTGAGTAAGTATAGGTTGAAATGACCAGTAGTAACGGTTTTTTTAAATCTTATTTTCAATTGATTTCATTCCTATTTCAGAACACTAATTATTCCATATAACAATATATCAATTTATAATAATAGATTATCAGATGTTTCAATTATCTAGCTGGCTTACCTATATTAAATATGTTGCCTAGAAGTTTTCATTCCTTATGTCATGAACAATAAAGGTAGTTAGACTATAATCCGCTAAAAATCACTGTACTATATCCTTACTGGAATTGTTTTCCTCTATAATGATGTAGCAAATAGAAATCACACTGACATAGACCTATTGAGTGTTTTAAAACTATGTTGTCAAAATCTAATGTGTTAAACTCTTCTTCATGGCCAAGTATTAATCAAAGGAAATCTGAAGAACGATTGTTAGATTGCAGCCAACGAGGATTATTTGTATAAATAAGAACATTGTCATGATTAAAGTAGAATGCATTACCCAATTGTTTTCTGTCGTTAAAAGAGGGACAATATTCAGTTGTTGGAATAAAAAATCTGACAACTTTGAGAAATGTTTATTTCTAAATCTTGTCAATATTCTTTAATATTTTAAGGAACAACCTCCTTGAAATGCCCTCTGAGTAAACATATCAAAAATTCTTCAATCATATTCTTGCAAAATATTGTTCAATTAAAAAAATGCATTTGTACTAAGTAGAAAAATAGGCTTGATAGGTGTCAGCAATATTGATGATACTAGGAACAGATATACACCTATGTACAGTGTTTTGACAAGGAAATACATAGCCCTGTTGAACTTGATGTTTTTTTCAGATGACATTAACAGTTGAAAATAAATCTATTTTTGATAAATTAAATTATATTCATAGAATTCTTAAAATTACTAGGTCATCAGTGTTGTCTGTGTAATTTGAATTTGCATTTACTATGTCTGGATGGCCTGTTGGGAGTTCAAATGAAAAGTTCAAAAGAAAGAAAAGCAAAATAAAATATTCATATCACTATGCATACTTTGAACCTCATCTTGGTAAATGCATTCACTTGTTGAACATGACAGAACTGTCTTTGATATCTTTGGCATTATTCATGCATTTTATTTTTTTCAAGAAAGGAAGTGCTGGGCATTTTAGAGTATATGTACAGATACTCATATAGAACATATGAATATAGAAGAAATAGGATCTCAGTTGAAAACTTAGAAGGCACTATTAAACACAGTATGAGCACGTGGAGATAAAGTAGAGGTTGCTTTAAATAAAATTATTTAATAAATATATTAGCTATAAAAAGAATAGTATGGTGTCTGACTAAGATGATAGAATGATAGGAGGCAGAATTAGATAAGCTCAAAAATAATTATTCCAACAAAGAAAAAAGAAAATAATAAATCCAAAATGATTTGCTAAACACTTATATGTTGAACCCTGTGCCAAATGCTGTGATTACTTATTTCCAAAATATGAAAATTCTTTATTCTCTGGAAATTCACATTCAAATTGGAGAGACAACAAGAAAATAAATGTAAGATATGCACAAAGCAGATAAAAAGTACTCTGAGAGGGGAAAGTAAACAGCTAGAGTATGTATAAAAGACACACAAAAGGGAGAGTTTAAGCAGGGACATGAAGGAAATCATACAAAATACAAGGCTAAGTTAAGGAGAGATTTTCAAATATATTTGCACATGCTGATGCAAAAGCATGGAGACAGGAGATGGAGTATTACTTTTTTAAGTTCAGCCAGTAATCTAATATAGTTGTGTCATACAAAAAATGCAAAGAACTGGAGTCTAAGAAAACCAAAAACACAGGAAGGGAACAAATAATGATAATAACATAAGAGAAAGAAAAGCTCAAACTAGCTGGCCACAATTGAACTGTGACTAAAGGCTCAATAAATTCCATACTGTTTGGAGTGATTTGTCCCTTGAGAGCCTTGGAAAATGCAGCAATCAGTATTATAAAGAGTTAGTGCTAAAACCTTTAATAATACAGATTAGGACCACAGAAGACCCAACCATTCACTTCAGAAATGCTAAAAGCCTGGACTTTGCATTAATTTCTAGATAAAATAATAAGATTGGGGAGGAGGGGAGAAATGAATAAATATACAAAGAAAAGGCACTCCTAATAAAGAAATATTATGCGAGCCAAAGACAAAAACTCAGAAGAGAGAAAAACTTCCCACGAAAATTAGCTCCATTAACAGATCTATTGGAATGGAATAAATTATTGCAAAATGATATTAGAAATGAAATGAGAGTTCAAAAAGAAATAATTGAAAGGAAAATAAACAATTTTGTATAAGAGGTATAAAACTTATCCTTTGTAATAAAATCTTTTAAAATTAGAAAGGTCCAAACAGAAAGCTATGATGACAATAAATACAAGGGTGGGAGAGGAAGAGAAATACTGAAAAAATAAATCATCTGAGATACCACCTAATTTAAAAAAAAAAGATAAAACAACAGGGGCAGCTACATGATGCAGTGGATAATGTACCAGCCTTGAAGTCAGGAGAACCTTAGTTCAAATCTGACCTCAGATACTTAACACTTCCTAGCTGTGTGACCCTAGGCAAGTCACTTAACCCCAATTGCCTCAGCAAAAAAAAGTCCATTAAAAAAAAAAAAAAAAAAGGAAAAAGCAATCATAACAATGACTTGGAAAATATCCCAGAGAGAGAGAGATTTATTTTTAATTGCCTCCCAAAAATCCATGATTAGTGAAAAAAATTAATTTTTAAAAAGGCCTGAATATTATCTATCAAGAAATCTTGAGTAAAAGCTATCCTAGTCTACTAAAGATAAAAGCAATTAGAAAATAAAAAGAATCTATCACCTATCAAAGTCATCCCAAAATGAAAAATCCTAGGAAAGAAATCACCAAAATCGAATACATAGGTGTTACAATGAAGAGCAAAAAAGACTACAAAAACAACTGTAATTTAAAAAGAAAATTATGTGATACAATATGTCAAAAGGAAAATATAATAAAGGCTTTTAAAATAATTTACCCACTCTCAAAAAAGAGTATCTGACAAAAGAAAAATGAATGATCCTTTAAAAATATCTTTATTGATCATTGATTTTAAGCTGTCCAGTTTTTCCGTATACAGAGACATACATATATATGTCCATACATGTAATATACCTTGTACATGTATGCATATGATTCTTATGTATACATATATTATTGTAGATATATACATTACTACCACTTTTATAAAAGAGTCTCTGTAAAAAAAAAAGATTTTTTTTTTCAAATTTCTTTTGAGTATTAAATGTTTTTGCTTTGGCTATAGATGTTCTATATATCATGGATATACACATGTATATATTATAAACCTATGCAAATTTATATTTCTTAGCAGTATATAGCTCCTTAAAACTGAAAAACAAAAAAAATGTTTGATATACCTTTTAACAAAGAAAGCCTTTTTGGGGAGAATGAGAATATTTCAGGATATATATATATATATATATATATATATATAATAAAAAAGAAGTAATAAAACAAAGATATAGAAGAAAGTAGAAGGAAGTGGGAAATGATCAGAGTTATATTCTAGGATAGGCATTCTAGTTGAATTTTCTAATGTTCTCCTCAAAACAACTTTAAAATAATACATCAATTCAAATTCCAGAGCCATATAGCTAATAAAAGATTAGGATGAGACATCTTTTGGTCTAGGAAAACTAAGGAAGTTGATAGGAGAGATATATGGCATTGGTGTGGGGGAGCACAGCATGTTGGCCACACTAACTTTGGGACTTGAAGGTAGTGGCTGTAACAACAGCAGCAGAAACAATACTTGAAATTGTCACCACCTAGAGACAAAAATGGAATTGGACACCTGGCCAAAAAAAGATTATAGGAGACTTCTATGATGGCACTGGATGCAGGACAAGGCGTATCTATATTTCCATTGCTTCTTATGAAATTCAAGATTATAATTTCAGAACAAAGAGAAGGGAGTAGAAAGTCCTAGTTCTTGGTCACAGTTCTAGATCTAAGAGGGAGTAGGACCCCTATTGTTCATTTTTAGATCCAGGATGGAGAGGAAAGTTTGTGCTCACAATTATAAGAAAGCAATGACCCTTTCCAAGTAAAAATTAGAATGCAGTGTAAAAAAAAGTAACCATCTTTCTCCCTGGATCATACCATCTTTAAAATACCAAAAATTTATAACAAACCCAGGAGCTAGCAATGAAAACACTAGGGTGAAAAAGAATGAAATTTGAGACAGTAAATCCACACCACCCTCACTATGAGAAGAATGCAACTCAAACAAAGTTCAAAGCCAAAAAAAGGCCTGGAAAAATAGCAAAACAACACAGACAAAAACAAAACAAAACAAAAAAAACCTTTTAAAAATAATAATAAACCTATTTGTGATGAAAAGAAAACTCAAGTAGACAATGCTATAAAAATATCCACAAACAATGCTTCAAAGAAAAGTGTAGATTAGATACAAGCCATTAAGAATTCTTGAACAAACTAAAGAAAATGATTAAAAAAGAAAAAAGAAAAATCAAATAAAAGTAGTAAAAGAAAAAATGGAGAAAGAGAGAGCAACACACACACCCAGATCAAAAGAGAATTATTAGTTTGGTTAAAAAAAAATAAAAAGAACCTACAGTAACACAAAGATGCTTAAGAAAATAACTCCAAAGGAAAAGCAACAGCACACATACACACACACACACACATCTGGCCAACCAGCTTAAAAAAGGAAACTAATTGAAGAAACTCTTTAAGAAGCAGAAATGGTCCAGTAATAAAAGAGGTACAAAGCATTTTATTTTTCATCTGCTGCTATGTTTGATTTTAACTCTTCTGGACAAAATACCCTTTTCAGGACAAACTCATCAATTCTAATTTCATCTAGAGATGAGTAGCACAGGTGCTACTAAATCAAGCCTTGATTGACACCACCTTCCTCAATCTCTTTTCCCTTTTGATTGGAGGGATGTAGTGTGGAGTACCAAACTCCTACTAAAGCCTTTGTTTTAAAGAGCAAAGAAACTCAACTTTCAGCTCACTCCACTCTGCAGCTGTTACTCTGCCTAATTTCAGCCCTATTGAACAAGATGCCATGGTAACCTCTGCCATCTCCCTATCTCCACCATCCCATTCTTCTTTTCTGGATTTTGTGTGTTGTCTTCCTCCATTATATTTTGAGCTCCCTCAGGATAGGGACTGTATGTTTTTTCCTCAATTGTGACCCCAAGACTTAACATAGTGTTTAGTAAATGTTTATTGAATTAAATTGAATTGAAAACCTCACATAGAAATTGAAAATATTCATCAATAATATCCTGTAAAAGATCCCAAAATGAAAACTCCCAGGAATAGTATAACCAAATTCTAGATATCCCAGGTTAAAGAGAAAATACATTAGGCAGCCAGAAAGAAATTATTGAAATATCACCTAAGCATGGTCAGGATCACAAAAGATTTAGTAGTTACCTCAATCATGGAATAGAGATATTGGAAAATGATATTTCAAAAGGCAAAAGGGGTAGGAGTATAATGGAGAATAAATTGCCCAACAAAAATGAATATAATCTACCCTTTGACCCAGCAGTGTCTCTATTGGGTTTATATCTCAAAGAGATCTTAAAGGAAAGAAAGGGCCCCACATGTGCAAGAATATTTGTGGCAACCCTTTTTGTAGTGGCTAGAAACTAGAAACTGAATGGATGCCCATCAATTGGAGAATGGCTGAATAAATTATGGTATATGAATGTTATGGAATATTATTGTTCTGTAAGAAACAACCAGCAGGATGATTTCAGAGAGGCCTGGAGAGACTTGCATGAATTGATGCTGAGTGAAATGAGCAGAACCAGGAGATCATTATACATGGCAT